>PVJH01027785.1:0-28195 GCA_004026705.1 Nesogale talazaci
GTAAGCAGGTAAGCAGATGCCTTGATGTGTAGGAAGTAACACAAATATTTTGGGTGCACTATTAGATGGTACTCAGGAGAGAACAGGTCCTGCAGATGGATATCTGGCTTTGCACAGTGGAGGGCCAGTGAAAAGCAGGCAGGCGCTCAACAACATGGCTTGCCACAGTGGCTGCCTGAGTGGGAACAGTGGCACAAGAATGGGGAATGCTTCACTGCGTTATGCATGAGGTTGCTCCTGAGTCAGCTGGGCTCAATGGAACATGGCAACATTTATGGAAAGGAGTGACCTCCTGCAACTAGTTCTGAGCAAAATGAAAGGGTGCTTAATTTGCAGAGAATTAGATGAAGAACTCACGTTAACCTACCTACAAAATTATAAATTAGCAATATTTTATTGACTTTCTGAGTCAAATTGGCATGGGAATTGCATGTAGTTGGCAACCAGAAAGGATCAGACAACATCCTAATATATTTTGGTCCAATGAGAATAAAATTTTATTTTTGACACATCAATTGTTTCTGAAAAAGAAACACACACTATATTATAAAAATGTAATTTTAGTCTATTCAAATTTCTGAATTTTATAATTTACAAAGTATTAGATCTGGTAACATGACCACAGGTGTTATACCAGAGAAACTTACATACAACTACTAATGCCTTCTATTGCCCTTGGTTCATAGTTCTCTAATCTTAGCAAACTTGTTCTCCTTCATGTGAACATCTTCTCTTTAAATTTCCAGCTGATTCATTTATTAGAGGAAGATCACATCAACTATTATTTTGTGATTGTATCAATCTTAAAATATGCTACAGGAACTGACATAATTGAAAACAACTTTAAGTAACGAGAGTGGCAAAACACATGGAAAGAGTTGCAAATTGAGAATGTAATTAAAACCTAAGAGTTGGGATTTGGCTGATGAGAGAGTCGTGGTGTTTGACAGGATCACCAAGTTGAGGACCATGATGGCGACTCATCTGCCAGGTCAAGGGGGAACTGTAGTGATGTCAACAACATAACGAGGCCAATATAAACTTTCCTGGAAAAATATTTTTTTCCATTTTCTAGCAGACATTTATATGCATTCTTTGGCAATGTATATAATACAAATTCCAATCCTAGAGAGACACATTTTGTTTAAAAAAAAAAAAGAAAGAAAAGATTGCATTTGCATCAGCCAAGAGTTCAGTGGAAGACTTCAGTCATCCATAAAAGGAAAAGGGGAACGTGTTATTAGATCAAAGCAATAAACATGAACAACTCTTTTATGTAGCTTTCAAAGGATAGAAAGTAATGCTTCATTGTTAATTTTTCCATGATAAATGAAGGAGGGTTTGACCTTTCAAAAAGCGAGGTATGCCAGGAGAATTAAAATGGAAACTTTTTATTAATTTGGAGAGAAACTTCAAAGAAATGTATTAAAAAACTCACTTTAGCATAGTTACAAAAATTATTAAAATTTAGGAATATTCTATTGAATTTCTGAAGCAAACAGACATGGAAATTGCATGTAATCAGAAAAAGGAGATGCCAACCACACCAGGGGGAGATGGATGCCTGAGACCCCGCAGCAGTGCTCTTCCTCCTGGCACCCTGGCTTTTCCAAGGTCAAGCCCTCCTTCATTCATCATGGATGGGCCATGGTCTGCATGGTCAACATTTCAAACTCACCCGTAGCTCCACAGGAGAAAGACTAGGGGGATCACTAGCCCACCAGGGCTCCTCTCTTCTGAAACCCATTTATGATGGGTATCAAGATAAAAATCATGTCCGTTCCATCTCCCTCCCCTTACCATTATATGTCAGGAATTTAGCAAACGCAAATAAATATTCTTGGTTGCAGAAGTACAGAATTGTCAAAAATCATGCCACTTCTGGGCAAGGCACCTGGTTGAGAGCAGTGGGGCCATTGAGGGAGCTGACATGGAGCTACAGAAGGAGGGATTTTCTTGAATCTTATCGTCTAAAGGCTGCATTGGATAATGTTAGTGAAATGATCCTTTGTGCCTTTTAGAATGCCTCCGTGTGATAAAGGGACAGACAAAAGGCAAGGGTCATCAGTTCTGATTGTGTTGCAGTCTCCTAAGTGTGACATGATGAGGTCTATAACTCAGGAGCCCAGAACCCATCGCCATCAAGTCAATTTCAACTCATAGTGACCAAAAGAACACAGAACTGCCTCATAGGGTTTTTGAGGCTGTGAATCATTGCTGAAGCAGACTGTTAGAAGTTTATCCCACAGAGCTGCTGGTGGGTTTGAAGAGCTGATCTTTGGGTTAGGAGCTGAATGCTTTAACCACTGTGGGAAGTAATCGAAAAACAAGCATATTTGAAGGATATTTAGGAAGTGCCTAGAGAAATGGAGTCAAGACTACTCTGACTATATTTTGCATAAATTAAATATTTAAAGGCCTGTTATGCTAATAAAACACTTACACATATTGAGTACTTAGCATTTTCTGAAGAAATGCACTGATTAATTTATATAGATTGCTTATATAATAATTGCTTAATGTTGACCATGAATCAACCTTTTGAGCAACTTTATAAAGTGGATCCTTCAGTTTCATAAAGAAGAGGTTCTTTATGGAAATCAGAAGTTGAAGGAAGAACTTTCTGGTATAGATCACAGCTAGTTCTTTCCAGGAAATGAAGTCAAATACTCATTAGGTTTCATATAATCTTTACAAGTTATTATAAATGAAAGTTGTGCTAATAAAATTGCAAGGGTTAAACTCTGGTGCAACACAGGAGAGTTTGTGAACCACCTGTTGCTCCAACCCCTATTCCACAGTGTAACAGTTTTGTGAACTTGGATTCATTTCTAAGTCTCTCTACTTAAAGTTGGACACATTTCTAAGCATCTCTTTCTCGTGGTTCTATTGTCTGACATATGGGAATAATACCACACACTTCAGAGGGTTCTTGTAAAAATGAATTGAGAGAATGTGTATAAAGTACTCAAAACAGTGCCAGATATATTTAATCATAATTGGTAACAATGAGTATGCTAATGAAAATTACAGAGATGAGGATAACCAAGGACCATGTAAATTCACATCTGCCACTTGTATAAAGTCCCAGCCAGATTTTCTTTCAACGACATCATGTCCACCCTCAAAAATCAGTACATAACTGTTTCAGATTTGCACTGAAAAATCGTGAGTAGAGAATTAACCTTGTCCTCATCAGTATGTGTGTAACTATGTCAAAGAGAGTTCACAAGCGTAAAAAAATCATCAAGAATTTTGAGTTCTAAAACAATCCAACTCTGCCACCAATTATCAGTCCCCCTTTTCTTTATTTACATCGGGATTTCAGGGGATCAAACAAATTTAAGTTTTCTTTCCACCCTCTGAATTTATTTTTTATTGACCTTGATGTAATAAAGCCTCAGGAAACTCATTTTAGTGTTTTGGGACTTTTAAAAATGGACTTCCACTCAAGGATTTCCTCAATGCAAGAATACTTTGTTCTAATAAATTGGCATTCCTTGATGCTCACCTTCCCGACACAATCACTGAAGGCAAATGTGTGCATAAGCAAAGGTGGTGAAGAAAGCAGATGGTGCCCTGCTATCAAATATACAGTGCCTGGGGGTCTTAAAGACTTGAAATTAAACAATTGGCCATATAGCCCAGAAGCAACAAAGCTCACATGGAAGAAGCACACCAGCCTGTGTGACCACAAGGCATCGAAGGAATCAGGTATCAGGCATCAAATAATTAAAAATTATATCATCATAAATAAGGGAAGTACAGATTGAGGACCCAAGGTCCATATGCAGGGCAAGTGACATCCCTTACAGAAAGGTCATGGGGAGGAGATGAGCCAGTCAGGATGCAGTATAACAATGATGAAATACGCAACTTTCCTCTACTTCTAAAATGTTTCCTCCTTCCCACTATCATGATCTGAATTCTACCTTACAAATCCGGTTAGACCAGAGAATGCACACTGGTTCAGATAGGAAGCAGAAACATGGGGAATCCAGGACAAATGATCACTTTAGAACCAGGGGGGAGAGTGGGGCCACAGGGAGACTGGAAGGAAGGTGGAGTAGAAAAGGGGAACTGATTACAAGGATCTACATATAACCTCCTCTCTCGGATACACACAACAGGGAAGTGGGTGAAGAGAGGCATTGGACAGCATTAGATATGGCATAATAGTAATAATAATTTATAAATCATGAAGGGTTCATGAGAGAAGGGCTAGTGGGAAGAGAGTGGAAAAAGGAGAAGCAAATATCAAAGGTTTTAGTAGAAAGTGTTTTGCGAATAATGATGGCATCAAAGGTATACATGTGCTTTATTTACAATAGATGTATATATGGATTGTGCTAAGAGTTGTACAAGCCCCCAATAAAATGATTTTTTAAATTATCTAAGAACAAATCTGTTTTTGGAAATGATTAAGACAATAAGTGACTATTGAATGGTTTCATATTATCTTTCACCTTCAAAAATGTCTAATTTGAATCTCTGAAGATTGATGACATAGATGGAAGAGCGTTCACTTGGTTTCTTTGAATGCTTTGGATTTTCCCCACTGACTAACCGAGGGAAATCTGTCCAAATCTGTGCAGAAGCTCTTCGGCTCTCCTTAGGTCTCTAGGCCTTGTCTTTTTACTGTCAGCAGTAAAACCTGGGAGTGGACTGCAAACAAGAGGCTTCCTGCCAAGGACATGGGAAACCTGTTATGTTGGTCATTCTGGCTTCTTTTCAAGCACGTCCTGTTACTAGATAGGATCGCTTTTACTGCATCTGAACCAAATCCTCAATTTTGATTTAGGAAAGAGAATCATGGTGCATTTGTTCACTTTTATTTATAAACCATGATGCTCCCAAAAAAGAAAAGGATCTTAAAATGAAAATGACATATAAAGGGGCTTCAAGACTTCTGTGGGAAAATTCCAAGCTCTTTTAATACTGGTCTTCTACAAACTTTTTGCACCTCCTTCATATCTGTCCTTTTGAAGTCAGAGTACCGAGGGCATCGGGCCCCGGAGTGCCTATTATTAGTTGCTGTGGACCCACTGCTCTCCCATCCATTCCACCTCCAAGCCACTTCACAGGAGCGAGCAGAACTTGCCCGGTCACTCCTGAGGCTGCACCTCTTTCTGAAAGCACACTGCCGTAGCTCTCTCAGGGGCCAGGTTCCAAACAGCAACCTGTGGGACAGCAGCCAAATGCTTTCAGCACTGTGCCACGCAGGCTCCTTTGCTGTGTCATAAACCACCCTACAACATCGTACCTGAAAATCATAATGGATCGTCTTTCACGTGTTTGAAAGCTAGGCTGGGACATTTTTCCACTGTGTCGTGTTTGTTGGGACTGGAACACACGAGGACTACTAGAGCCGCCTGTCTACACTCAAGAGTGGGGCTGCTGAAAACAACGGAGACCGATAGATCGTGCCTCTTCAGGGAGCCGGGTGGGGGTGGGGCTTCTCCGCTTGACTAGCTGAAGATTCTCTTGGGTAGCTTGAGCCAGGAACGGGCGGCTCGTCCTCTACATGTCAACCCTTTCCCCAACCCCGAAGTTGAAGTTGGAATTCAATAAAGGCTAAGGGCGTCAGTCAATTCAGACCCTGAGCCAGGGAGAGAGTACACCTAGTTGGGTCCAAACAAGGCCAGGTGGGCTGAAGTCGGCCAGTGAGGTCAACTAATACCATAGACCATGCCTCCCAACCTACGGTCCTAAAGGCCGGAACCTGGAGACCATCTCGGTTCCTTCCCCTTGGCCTTCACTCAGCTGGGCTGCAGTCTGGCTCCCTGGCCACAAGCTGACACCTGTGGGTATGCAGTCCCAAGAGGTTGTCTGGTCAGTAAATGTAAAGCCTAAAACTTCTGCCATCCTTTATAAAAACCCACGTGGGTCACAAACTGGACTTTGGTGTACGTTCTTTCTTGTGCAAAGCCAAGAAATGGGATATTTCACACCCACGAAACCTAACAATTCTTCTCATCACAGTGGTCTCAGGGTGATGGAACTTGGTACATGGTGGCTGCCTTCTAGGAAGGAAGCAGCTGCCAGGTTCTTCGCGGCTGGTCCCATTAAAGGCGAGCATTGCTTTGGCCACAGTCGATTAGTACATGCAGGGTCAAAGCCAGCTTAGAATTAAAGGAAGGAGAAATAGACCTTACATTTTGATGTGAGGAGTAATGTGTACATTAAGAGAAAAAATAGTCAGGGGAAGTTATTTTGGAAAGTACATCAGAGTGTGTGATTCATTTAGCAGGGCCTCTTTCCTCCTCGGTTTCCTTTGGATTTCTCTGTGTTTCTTTTAAAAAACATTCATGTCAGCAGTGAATATTTAACTCAAAATTTGGGATTGTAGGGACCCAAACTGGTGACATTCACAGGAAACATTTTCATTGGTTTTCATGAGAGTGGTGAGCTCTTATTTTCTGTTGTTATTATTATCGTCCATTAAAGATGAAGAAAGAGAACTTCAGAAGCAAGGCAAGTCTTTGTCCTCCAACATGTCACCAGGTAGAGGTCAGAGGCCTGACAAATCGGTGGTTGGCGTCAAGTGTTGTCAAGTCAGTTCCAATTGACAGTGACCCTCTGGACCACAGAACGCCTTGCTCGCCGTTGCCGCTATGCACACCTGCAGGAGCAGCACAGCAGTCACTGAGCATGTCCCGCTCATGGAAGCGCTCCACTGACACTCTCTACTTTATCCAGGATGATGTCCTTCTCCAGCAACTGGTCCTTCCTGATACCATGTCCGAAGCACAAGAGATAAAGTCTCGCCATCTTTACTTCTAAGGTAAGGTGACCAGACGTCCCACTTTTTAACAATTTAACAACGCCCCGTGGCATTTTAAAATTAAAATAAATATATTGCAACACTATTTTTTGCGTTCTATGAACATTCTTGTTGCTCCATGTGCACCAATTTTTTAATCAAGAACCCCCCTCAACCACCCTGTTCAATGGTGTCCCGCTTAAAATCTGGTCACTTTATTCTAAGAGGCACGCTGACTGGGAGTCTAAGAGAGTTATGTTTGTTCTTTTAGAAGTCCATGATATGTATGCAATATTCTTTGCCGACACCACAATTTAAATGCATCAATTCATCTCTGGTCTTTCTTACTCACTGCCCAGTCTTTGAATGCATATGAGGAGATTGAAAATACCACACCTTGTGCCAGGCATCCACTTTTAGTGCTCAAAACCAGAATATCTGGAAACCTCAGAATCACCAAAATACTGCTAGGTGAAACAAGCTACTTTTACATTTTCCTATATCACATTGAAGCCAATGCGTGGGATTTTTATAAGGATTTGTAACCACCTACTTCCTTTTTTTATTCAAATTAATTTTCCTTCCCTGTTCCATGAATCATTTCTCACACAGAACTGGCCGATGAATCAGAAAGGAGCCAGTAAAGTCTAATGCCAGTAAATTCTAATGAGCCTGAAAGGAGAGACAAGCTTATCATTGGCTGAGATCAAAACCAAACCCTAAATTACAGGCTTTGTTGGAAATGTTATTTGAGATATTTGAAATGCAGCTCAGAGAAAATACCTTCATCATGACTCCATGATTCTTGCTCACTGCACATCAACCCCCCAGAAAGGACAGGGAGCCCACTGAATCTCATCAGGAGGAACGGGCCCACAAAAATGATGACTTTCACAGTACCCCATAGTGAAAAGAGCCACAAAGAGCCATATCTCTTCCAGGCTATGCTCAGGAGGAGAACTAATCGATAGTGGCCATCTTTCCTTTGTCCTCATCTCATTGAGGACATTTGAATTGTCGAAATGACTAATGATCAGGAGTGGAAAATTCCCCCAAAATGAGAGTATAAAGGGGCAATATTAATATTCACGAGAGACAGCAAACTTGTGGAGATGTCAAGTTCCTGTTGTCAGGAGCATCCAATCTTCAGAAAGGAGGGAGTCGTTTAGGGAGTCCCGGGAGAGCCCCGCCCAAGGAAAACACCTGGCATGAGCTCACCAGTTCCCCGAGCATGGCTGGTGACAGCAGTGCATCTGCTCCCCACACCACATCGCCAAGGTAAATCAGTCACCACAGCCAGGTTGACCACAACAAACAGAAGCAGCCTGACTCTCAGAAGACTATATGTGGGTCAGTAAAAAAGGAAATCGTAAACATCCGTATTTTTTTTTTAAATGTAAACACCAGATCATTGTTTCTTGTCACATGACCCATCTAGGTCTAAAGACTTCTACATGTGGTCTTTCCATCTCTACCTTCCCTGAAGAAACCTGAAGAAACTCCTTGATTTACACCCCATAAAACAGCAGATTTGACCATGTTTAAGGGACTCAAATGTGTTCTGGGCTTGGGGAATAAAAAAAATCCACAGGGGTCATCTCAGGGCTGTTGGCATTGTGGGTATGAGTTCAGCTGCACTCCACAAGGTCAACAGTTCAAAGCCACCAGTTACTCCATGGGAGAAAGACGGGGCTCCCTACTGCCCATCTTTTGTTTGGCATTCACAGTCTCGAAAACCCACAGTGCAGTTCTAGCCTGTTCTCCAGGACCACTATGCGGAAGCACTGACTCAACAGCAGTGGTGTGAGGGTGGGTTAGGTCAGTTTTTCCAGTGAAAGACCCATGGAGATAGCCCTCGCTTCTGGAAGAAAGAACAAGTGCACTGCTGTAATGGGAAAAAAAAAACAAAATTCCTCAGAGCAACTTCTCTGGCCTTTTTGACACCAATGCAGTTTTCAGTTTTCTTAATAACTTCATCCTGAGCCTCTGTGGTCATCCTGTATTCTTTGAGAATATGGTACCCAACCAATATTACTCCATTTGGCATTGAAAACAAACAAACATCACACACCCAAAAAACCCCAAACAGCCATCACATTTTTCTGAGCTGACCTTTGTGCATTGAATGTCATGGTCCCAGCCAACTATCCTTGCAGTCAGTGATTGGACCCCTTTTATGCAGGGTACCTGAGTGAGACTACGACAAACGTATTGCTGAGGTGCTCGCTGACTGCAGACATGTTTCAGCACATTTGCAGTGCACCTGTACATCTATGAACTATAACTCTAGTGCCAATACTTTTTGAGTTTCCCTTGTACATTGACCTTTTCATCTCATAGCACATCTTATATCTTGTTAAAAAGTGGACAAAATAAAACCCCTGACAACACTGAACCAAACATACTGAAAATTTAGCAGACTTTTATGAAGCTAGAAGATATTCTTTTTCTAAGTAATTAATTTACTATTTGGGATTTATATATTTGAAAACAGCTTTCTCAGACTGCAATTCCTTCTATCTATCCATGATCCTTGAGTTGGCAAGGACAAGGCAAAACAATCATTGGTATCCATAGTTTGGAGCGTGGGGGTGGGCACTTAGTCTAATGGTGCAACATTTCTTTGGGGGACAATAACAGTGTTCAGAAACACAGAACAGTGCACAGCACAGCTATATAAACATACTAGAGTCACAGATCGCCCTGCATCAGTAGGTGAATATTCGGGAACACAAAGCCAGGGTCAGGAGGACAAAAATTCAGGTATGTGGCACTCAGGGCTATAGTTTGTGGGCTCTCACTTCATCTTTTTGAAAACCCTAATATACTAGAGTTATTTCCAGACCATTTCACTTTTTAACTTTTCTAGATTAAATTCATGTTTTTAAGGGCTATCTTTGTTCAGATGAAGCTTTAAGTGGTAAGCAAGATCATTGTGTTTGTTTCTAGACTGGCATTTTCTCCTCTCTCTGGCAGCGTCCGGTCCAACAGTTTTGTAATTACCTCCACTCAGCCCTCTCCTGGAACCCAGTATCTACAGAGGTTTTATTTTGATGAATTTGGTCTCCTACCCCTATTAGTGAGATTACAGCTGCAGCTCCTGAGTTCTTCCTCAGGTACTTGCTGAGATGCTCTGCGTGCTCTGTGGGATTCAACATTCCTACAAACCAAAGTCTCAAGGTATCATGGTAGCCCTTTTCCTGGCTCCTTGGCAACTGCATTGGGATTACCTAAAGCACCACTGCAGCAATTTATATCCTCCTTGAAGGCACCTACTTCTGGAGCCAGAGACCATTGGGTCCATGCCCCTCACCCCGCTCAGGTTACTACTTTGTACTTCTGATCTATTTCTTACCCACTGAGATGTCCATCCCATGCTTTATTTTCTCTAGATATAGTTTGTTTATGGCTGCTATGTACATGGAATGGGGCAGTGAACAAAAGTAGAATCTATAGTGCTGCCTTCATAGCATAGTTTATTGGCTAGTGTGTTGGAATTTAAACAGAAAGTTCTGTCTCAAAGACAGCTCTCGTAGCCCATGGTAAATAACTCTCTATACATATGGATATCTATCTGGATATTTGGAATTTGAGGTAAGTGGAGCACTTTTAGATGGAAATCAGGTTAAATTAAATTTTAAATAATATATAAATGGCAAGGCCATTGGTTAATGTTGCAGATACATATTTGGGACTTAAAGAAGCTTAGAAAATATGGGGAAAGTCTTACTGTATAATAATAAATATCAATGGGTATGGTTAAGTGCAATTTCCTAATATGACTTTTGTATCCATGTCCCTGTAATTGCCACCACATGAAGGGGTGGGACTATGCAAATAGGGCAGATATAACACTAACAGAGGAGACTGGTCAATTTTAGTTGCCATTACCCTGGCTATAATACGACACAGGAACAAAGAGAAATCCTTGGACCATCAAGAGAAAAAGAGACACCGATGGACCATGTTAGTGGAGACTGAAACCAAAGCAATCAGAGGCTACCACATGTAGATCACAGCTCAGAGCAATGGATCCAAGCTAAGACCAGAGGTTGAGGAAAGGAGCCCACGAGACAGCAGAGGAACAATACTGAAACTCTGAGCCTGTGGCCTGAGCAGCAGGCCCATGGAGACCAGAGGTCAAGGCACCACATGGCTGAGAAACTAAGGGCTAGAGAGAGACATGGTTGCTGACTGAGGAGAAGTGGCGCTGTGAAGCAGCGACTGAATCTTTAATGCGTTCTCATCTTGCTTGTGATAAAACTTGCGCTTCTCTCAAGCCTCCCTTAATCCTGAGTTCTGTCTGGGAGTTCTGAGGAGTCATGGCCATAAATTATTGAACCCAGCAGAGAAGTGGGATGGTGGGGAAGGAATAGTTAGGGGAAGAAGGCTGGAAGGTGGAGGCATGTCGACCTGCAGGTAGGTAGAGAGGGTCTTTCCTTCTCCCTTCTCTCTGGCGCCGGGGGGGATCAGAGAGGGTCTCACTGTTTTCTCCAACAGATACATCAAATCAGATCAATCCCTAAACCCTTTAATTTATACTTTGAATTATACAACCAATCCTTCATTTTAATTCAATGTGATTATCCACTCCTATAATTATATGATTTTATGGTATATTATTAATATTCATTCATTTATCCACAAATATTACTTAGGCTTCTGTTATTCGCTGAGCATAGTAAAACCCCAAACCTATTGCCATTGAGTTGAGGTCAGCTCATAGTGACCCTATAGATTGGGACAGAACTACAACAGTGATTTTCTGGAACCACAGCTTTGTATGGGAGTAGAATGCTCTCTCCTGAGGAGCTGCTGCTGGCTTTGAACCGTTCACCTTGCAGTGAGCAGCCCAACTTTTAACCACTACACCACCAGGGTTCATTGAGCACCTAGATAAACAACCAATGGCCTTTCCCTTCAACGAAGCCAAATTTATTAATAAAATACACATCCTGCACCTCACATACAAACAAGTCATTTTGGCACTGCAAGATAATATAAATTAAGCTATATAATAGCGATGGGTGCAACGTACTTCCAAGGCATAGATGAATGATGACATTTGTTATTTGGTGCGGTCTACAAAGAGGCAATTATAAAGTCTTCCCAGAAGAGGTAGCATATGCAGTGCATCCATAACTTCTATAAAGTAAGGAGAGCGATTTGGTGGGAAGTGAGATTTAGGGATTTTCCTCTTGTGGTCAGGCTCCATGGAGTTGGCATGGAATCATAGCAACCCAGCATACGGATGAAACGTTGCCTGATCTGGCATCATCCTCACCCAATTGTGGCTCTGTTCGAGCCCATTGTTGCAGCCACTGGGTCAATTTGTCATCTCACAGGTACCTTCCTTTTCTTTTTCTGGTTTTATATGGGCTAAGCTTTTAATTTTCCAGGCAAGGACTGGCCTTTCCTACTAACCTGTTCAAAGTGAATGAGACAAAGTCTTTATAACCTCTAAGAAACATTCTGGCTGTACTTCCCAGACAGTCCAAGGCACTGTCAATATTTTTTGCTAACATCATAATTCAAATGCATCAATTCTTCTTTAATTTTCCTTATTCATTGCCTGACTTTCACATATATATGTGGTAATTGAAAATGAATGGGAACTCAGCTTGCACGAAGATCAAGTACACCATAGTTATGTGCGTATGGGTTTATTTGGATATAATTGGAGAGCTGATGGAGAACTGTCCTCCTTCAACTTCTTCGACAGCTTTTACCTCTCCATAGCTTCCCAAGTCAATGAGTACTGCCAACTAGTAATGGACAGTCTTATTTTCCAAGGAGAGGGTTTCAGGCATGCGCAAGGATGACAGTATCAGGCAATTTTAATTATTAATTAAGTAGATGTGATCAGGAAGTCGGATAAGCAGTAACTAGTTTGCAGATGATAAAGGGGCCTGAAGGACAGATGGTGTCATAGGCTAAGAGACTGGACGTTTCTTTTGGGCAACAATGGGGGACCTTGAATGGTTGTAAATCCAAGTTACAATTTTATGATCACATGAAAGACTAGCTCTATTGAACTAACAATGTATTAGGCACTATTCTAAGGACTTCATATATAGTATTTTGCTTAAATTCTGTAAAAACTTCAAATGTAAAAACCCTTGGATGCCTGCTTTTCATTTGGCTTTAGAATTGTAAAAGTCTAAGAAAGAGATGACTTGTCTCCTTGACTTGTCTATGAGGGAGTCTCCCCGAAGGGCTTATAAAATCCTCCCTAAAATCCCCGATAATCACAGAACCCCTTAGAATGAATATTTAGGTGTGTGGTTATTCTTCCTATTTAAGAAAAATCCTAGGAGGTGCTAATCTTAAAACAAAACAAAACAAAATAAATCCCCAAATCATAAAAACCTGTGCTAACGATGATTCAAAGGGGAAAAAATGAGCTGCGGGGAAAGCCAATTTGAGCTGGAAAGACTTGTATGCTTAAGTAACCAGACATGTGTAGCCACTTATGAAGCTGTCTGATTACATATGTTTTAAAACATCTTTCAGCAGGCTCAGGACTCCACGTGCAAAATACAGCACTCCAGATCATTGCGGCAGTGGGTTTGACTCTGAAGAAGTCTCAGACCCCGAGAGAAATCCGTAAGAGCCCCTAAGTTGAAAACAGGTTTTCATGCTTGAGTTAACGATAACTTTGGATCCAGTTCCCAAAGGCTGTGACTCATTTACTTGAACCTTCACGTCTTAAGGACAAAATGGGAACCAACACTAAACCCGAAGGAGCCTGAAAAAGGTGACGTCAGTACGTGCCAAGAAACAAATGAAAAGTCTATAGTTTCACAGAAGGATTCAGAACGTAAGGTGGAACTGAACCTCAATCTTTTTTCCGGTAAAAACAACAATAGAAACCACTCGGGGCAATTTCTCCACCCTTAAACATTTCCCACCACCCAAGTGCAACTACGTTTCCTTTCCAACCTGCCGCATTCGTCCTTCCCCTGAAGACATCGTCGTACGCCTTCCACTGGGGCGTCAGCTGGTAGGCGTGGATGAACACCACGAACACCACCACCAGGCACATCAGCGGCACCAGGGCAGCGGTGAACAGCGCTGCATAGATGTTGGGGATGAAACACCTGGGAGAGAGAAAGAGACGAGAATGGATAACTCAGACAGTGTCAAGACAAACATGTGCACACCCAGCATATATCACTTTGACACATCAGACCACCTTTTTTTGGATCTAGGCTAGTTGCTGGCAAAAGCAAATTTTTGGTGTGCCAACTGAGAGCCATGTTTAAGAAGAGGACACATGACACAGCATGGCCCATTCCTTTACAGAGCAGGTTCATGACACATCTTGGAAATACTCATGAAAATTCAAAAACAGGCATGGCTTAAAAAGAGATGGCAAGTAGAAGAAGGGATTCCAGAGGAAGGGGTACAGGGTGGTGACAAAGGGAAGGGGAGATGATGTCAAGAAGTCCATGAAGATAGGAAATGTTTGGAAAGTGATTATGATAGCAAATGTACAATTTTGCTGGAGGTGATTGAATATGGAAGGGCATATGTATTAATTTCCAATTAACAATAATTCAAAAAAGCAAAAAGTAAAAGAAATTACATTATGTAACCCTCTTGTAAATTCATTGTATATGCATATATATTTTTTTAAGTTTATGGAAACTCATAGAAAAAATAAATCAGGACTCTAAAATTGTCTCTTTAGCATCAAATATTAAATATCACAGATTAAATGCATGACTTTGGGTCAATTTCTTAACCTTTCCACATGGTTAAAAGAAGGTTTACATAATGTTATCCACAGCGAAGGTTAGTTTTAAAGATTAATTGAGGGCTGAATCCTGGTGGCGTAAGTGGCTGAGTGCGGGACTGCGGCCCATGGACTTGGCGGTTCAAATCCAGTGGCAGCTCTCAGGAGCAGCACTGGGTGGCTCCCACGACCACCAAAGGGCAGTGAGGCCCACACACAAAAAAAAAGATTAATTGATAAAGTTAATTTGAAACACATAGTATGATCACACATTATCTGAACAACTAGACTTCTTTCATTCTTTCTCAGTATGTCATATGCTCTAGCACATGTGCGAACACACACACACACACACACACTCTCTCTCTCTCTCTCTCTCACACACACACACATACACACTCTCTCTCGTTCTCTCTCTCACACACACAGAGTCATGGTATAGGACTAATACCTACTATCTAGTCATGCCAGGTTGGTCTCCAAGTTATTTGGTAGATTCTAGGAAATTCCAAGGTTCCCTTCTATTCCCTCTGTTTAATTCCCCCTTCCCTCCCCAAAGAAAAACGCTACTGATGCTATAGAGGCTTATGGTTGCAGAAATTTTGGTACCAGTATTCTACCCTGTGAAAATTTGGTCATACCTGCCCAAATCTCCCTTCACCTGTCTGGTTCCTTGGGATGGGAAGGTAACCAGGAGGGCTGGGACATAGAAGGCATCCAGGACATATTTTCTTGCTCCCTGTCTCCTCTCCTTCCTCACCAATTTTTTTCTCCATTTGGAATTTTCTTCCTAGGATGTGCCTAATTATAGATATCAAGATGAGAGTTTGTTATAACTATTGGAGAGCCCATAACAAAACTTTATTTTCGCTTACTTTGCTGGCTAAATTCTTCACCAAAATTTCTCTCAGAGACTACAGAGTACCTCTCATATTTGAAGGCAAATTAGAGGATCCCCAGGCCCCCATTCAATCATCTTCATAATCTTGTTTCTGAATGAATGGCATATTTGTCATCGGAAGGCCAGTGGTATAGAAGTTATGACTTGGGCTGCTAGCTGCAAGGTCAGCAGTTTGAGACCACCAGTTGGTCCACGGGAGAAAGAGAGGCTTTTTACTCGTGTAAAGAGCTACAGTCTCAGAAAGCCACACGAACAGTTCTCCCCGGCCTGACTGGGCCACTAGGCGTAAGCATCAGTGCCAGGCGAGTTGGTGGGAGTTTGGTTTTGAAAGCTGTACCTGTCCCCATTTTACCCTCTTGCCAGTGAAAACCGTGTTTCCATTTGGAAGCCACAGTGACAATGAAATTCTAGGGAATGTGCTTTTGGAGATTTAATTGAAAACGTTTACTCGGTGCCATTAGGTTCTCTCAATCTTTACTTAATCACCTCCTGAAACCCTCAAAAGAGAGGACTGCTCTGCAGATTTTTCATATCTACTGTTGTGCATCTGAGGTATCCTTATAATGGACAAATGCGCAGGTTGGGGAATATGATGCTTTTAACTATTAGAAACGTTAATAGTAAGCAATTATCTTCAAAGGGCATTTTCCCTTCTATCTCCTCCCCCCCCCCTTAAAAACATATGATATCTGCAATTCTAGAGCAGTACACAATCACAAGTAATGGATTTTGAAAACACGCACACACACACATATTGCTTAAAAGGAAACCTCATAAAGTACAAACATAGGAAATGAGAGGAAATGTCCATTCTTATCCTTTAGGAAAATTGTATTTCAATTTTCTCTTTATACAGAGACATATTATAAAAGGGCATCATTGGAAACTTTTCTAATTAGCATAATCTGCTAAATGTTCTCCTGGTATAAAGAAGACACATCTCAGATATATTTTAACACACATTTTACTGTTGCAAGAGATGTCAGAATGATAAATTTCCTGACTTTCAGAATTTAATTTGGACAGCACAAAGCCAGAATCTTTACCTTTACATGACAATTATGCAGAATTAAATAGAAAACATTTCCATACCTTCATCTTGACTATATTTGGCAATAAAAATGGTCACATTGGCAGCTTAACAGTATGAATATCGGCTTTAAGTGATCTGTTATTTTTTTTTCTGAATTATGCATCCACTGACACAGAACTAGAGGTGCACAGATGCAGACAAAGAATTATACACTGGATTCACATTCTCTAATTTATCCTAAAAAATGCCAACATAATTCAGGTTATAGGATGGAGATAATTACTAAATGCACTATGAGCTTCTACAGGAGTGACTGCATGGTACAGAGTGCTTTTGTGTACCTAGTGACATACTAACCTAGTTATGGAAGACAACACATAACACAGACCTCTTGGAAAGCTACATTGTCACTTACTAAAGGAAAGAGAATCCATAAGTAATACTGCTCTTAAAATATTTTTTTTGACAACTACAAAGAAAACATACGGCTGAGAATGAAGGGGGCTGGAGCAAAGACCCCAAACCCATCTGGGGACAAAAGGTCACAGGAGGGTCAAAAGGAAGGGATGAGCCAGTCAGGGTACTGTATAGCTCAGATGAAACACACAATATTCCTCTGGCTCCTTGAGTCTTTCTCACCCCTCTCCACCCCACTATCATGACCCTAGTCCTGCCTTTCAATTATGTACACTGGTACAGATATGAGCTCACAGATATGATACTGGTACAGATATGACACACAGAATCCAGGACAGATAAACTCTGCAGGAACAGAAATGGGAGTCGCTATACCAGGAGCATAGGGGAAAGGTCTGGACAGGAGGAGAAGAAGGTGCAACCAATCACAATGATCTATGCATAACTATCCATAACCCCTAGGGGAAGGAACAACAGAAACCATGGGGGGTGGTGTGGGGAGACAGCAGTCTATGTAATATAGGAAAATAAGAATTTATCATTTATCGTGGGTCCATGAGCGTGGAAAGGGGAAGGGAGGGGGGAAAAAAGAGGAACTGAAACTTAGGGCTCGAATAGAAAGTAGATGTTTAGAAAATGATGATGGTGGCATATGTACAAATCCGCTCGATACAATTGATGTATGGAATGTTATAACTGCTGTAGGATTGCCAATAAAATTCTCTTTAAAATAAAATATTTTAATTTCTCACAGCTTCTCTGTTGGCTTGATCTCAATAACCTAGTCTTTCAGACAAATCTGTCTAATCTCAGAGCTAGTCTCAATTTCCCCTTGCTTCCTCAACTCCCACAAGTCATGACCTTTCAGAAGTTGCGGGAGTTCACACTGCTGCTCTGTACGGTCAGCATGGGCACAGATCATCTAGTAGGAAGCTCTGCTCTGACAGCACATCCAGTTCTTAGCAGTCCGTCCCAAGTCTTGGCGTCCCTGAAGCACCACAGTACTGCTGGCCTTCCCCCTGTCCGTTTCTGTTCAGCTAAGACTCCACCCATGTCACACATGAATAAAAACTACCTGACCTGGCACAAACCCATCAAAACTCAGCAATCACACAAAACAGAAACTCTACTTTTTGCAAATGTGACCAAACTGAAAGATCACCGGTCGTCTTGAGTTAGTGCTGATTCAAGACAACCCTGACAGGACAGAGCAGAACGGTGATCCATGCGGCCTTCAGGGACTAATTGCTTGGAAGTAGTCTGGCAGGCCTGCCTTCTGAGGTACCTATCATGCCATGACCTCTGAACTTTAGATGAGCCGCTAAGAATGCTAACCATCTGTGGCACTCAGGGACTCGAGCTAAAACTGTAATGTGTACACGCAGAGGGTTTCAGACCCTGGAAGGTGGGTAGAACAGACTGGTCATGGCATCTCCTTTACGTGTGTGTGTGTGTGTGTGTGTGTGTGTGTGTGTGTGTAGAGAGAGAGAGAGAGAGGGTGAGAGAGAGACAAATTCTTTATGAGAGTCGGAGGCCCCAGATTCCTCCCTTGGAGCGGGTTGGTGATTTCAAACCACCAACGTGGTGGATGGCAGTCCATAACATCCCCTTTACAGCTAGTAAGTATTTACTGTTTTCTGGTCAACATTTTTCTGAATGAAATTACTACTGGCATAAAATAAACATTGCCATATCTAATTAAAAGTGCCCGAGGTATATAGCAATTCTTTGAAAAGAAGCTCCCCTACGAGGAGACGTTGCGGTTCGGCTAAGATGTACAGCTCACCCAGGGGGCTTTCGGGACTGACTGTCTTCGCTGTTAGGTACCATCACGTCAGTTCTGAATCACAGTCACATTTAGGCACACCAGAAGGGAGCCCTGCTCGGGCCATCCTCCCTGTGGTCCCTGTGCCCAGCCCATTGCTGCAGTCACAGTGTGAGTGCATCTCTGGGAGGGCCTCCTTTCTTTCTCTGTCCCTTTCCTTACCAAGCATGACATCCTTCTCTAGGGAATCGGGACTCATTTCTCCTGACAACATGCCCAAAGCACGTAAGACCAAGTCTCTCCCTCATTGCCTCTAAAGAGCACTCTGGCCACACTTCTAAGACTGATCAGTTTGTCCGATAAGCAGTCTGTGATACTTTCAATACTCTTCTCCTGCATCACAATTCAAATGCATCCGTTTTACATGGGTCGTCTTTATTTGATGTGCAACTTTCATGTGCATATGAGGGCATGGAAAATTCTGGCTTGAGTCGGGTGCACCTGAGTCCTCAGAGTCACGCCCGTGAGCAGCAGATTTACCTAATGCAACCCATCTTTGCTTTAAGGATTAGATCATAGAAAAGTATCCAGTGAGTTTGGAAACTGTGAATATCATGTTAGAATAGTTTCTAAAATAAAGTTAGGACCAAATTCTTGGAAAAACTCAGTGTAATTTGAAAAATAAGCAGACTGGAGGCTATGCAGACTTGAAGGGTAAGGAAGTAGTTGATTAATGTGCTGGCAGTTAATTTTGCATCAAGAACAGAACCAACAGATGCCAGAAGATGAGATGAAGGCCACATGAGTCTGAGTCATTAAAAAGTGCAAGGTAAGTGTGTCTCTTGTAATAAGCAACTCTCCTCGTTCCAGAGGACTGAGGCGAGCAGGCTCCATTTGGGTAGTGATTGTTCTTGTGGATCCTTGCCATCCCTTGACTAATTTCTGCTGATCCTTTAAAACTTCCATTGGTAAACTTGCTTTTTTATTATAACTCACACACAATCTCACTTTACTTTAAGACTTTGATCTTCTCTCTTGTTTCAGTCATATGGAAAAAGGAGAAACTGTTTCAGTACCTATAGGTTTTACCCTCTGTGTTAGTACCAGTCGAGTAGAGGAACAAATTCAAAGACATGCATATTGATATAAGGAAAGGGTTTATATACAAAAGGAATGGGACATGGAGAAAGCATCCCAGCCCAGTCCAGTTCAAAGTCATAAATTCAGCATTAACCCATATGCCTGAAACCAGTCTAAAAAGTCTTCTTCTAACTCATAAAGTCACAGGTCAGTGAGTGCAGAATCCCGGTGCTGGCAGGGCACCTTGCTTCCAGGGCTCAGGGTCCATCAGCAGAAGCTACTCATCACTGGCAGAGGTCTCCATCTGGCCGCCCCAGCTTCAGAGGTCTGGCTCCATCAGGCAAAGCTCTGTGGTCTCTCCGCCGGCTCCTCCAGCCTCTCGGATTCTGCCAGCTTGTCTTGTCCATGATTAATCGTCTCTGAGACTAACTCCCAACAACTGGGGAAGATAGCTTCTCATCTTCACGAGGGAAATATCGTGAGATTTCCCAGAAGTCTCAGGAGAAAGCCATGCCCATATAGAGGCCTCATTGGCGACTCAATGGCTATCTCCAGATTAACAGGCTAGACTCCACCCCTACATTTCAATCATAAAATTAATATAAGTACACGACTGCCACACCCTCCCAAGATGACCTTCCCTTTGAGGACATCATACTGACGGTACTATTTTCCCTTGCATGACCGAACAAACTGTCTCAAAAAAATTCTTTGTGCTGGTAGCATTGGGCACTTACTTTTAGTATTCTCCTAGAATAATCCTCAGAAGAAACTCAGAGGCAGAGGGATCTACGAGAGACACAAGTTCCACACCGAATGGCGGAAAATACTAGGAGGGATGCTGAGAACACCCTGTGATTGTGATTTGAATCTACTTAATCTATATTTTAAAGAAAAAGCTGGCTATACCAGGCTAGAACAAATCTAGAGAGCTAAGAACTAGATTTCATCTAGCTCCATAGATGAGATATTCTGTGTTGCTTTTCTAGGCCCCTCCCCTCAAAGGACTGACTAGGAATAAGCAAATAGGAGGTGTGGGGTACGAATGAGGAGATGAGTCAGTTTTGATTCCTGCTAGACATAAAATGAGCCATGTCAGAAGTAGGAACTTGGGAATCTCACAGGAGAAAGGAGAGCTGGGAGTGGAGTGTGTCCTTTGGACCCTAAGATCTCTGCATGGAACCTTTCGGATCAAGGGGAGAGAGGGTTGTGCAGCCAGAGAACTTGCAGGAAACCAATGGGAACATGCCAGGCATGGAGCCAGAGTCCAAGTCAAAAGGAGAGGCTTATTGTCTCCTTTCCAAGGAGGAAAAGCCGAAGCTTTGGGGCTGAGGCTTATGGTGAGCATTCAGGCATTGATCAGTAGCACAAACTCTCTAACACTTGTTCAAGTATGGTAGCAGCCAAAGGCCAGGTGGCTGAGGGCCCAAGGACCAGAGAGAGGCCATGTGGATGGGTATGGTTTAAAAAGGGACACCTGTCCAGAGAACTGCTGGTTCTGGTCTTGGCTTGTAATCTTGGAATTTTCCTGAAAGAAATGCAATAATTATGGTCTGTGAGGTCGGTCTGTCCTTGAGTGCTGATCCCAGCCTCTGCTGGGTGGAGTTGCTGTGAGAGTGATGACTGATGTCAGAATAAGGTAAAGAAGGGTGGAGGTGGAGACCTATGGGACGGCCTTGTAGGAACTGGCCTCGGGCTGATATGGAGTTGAATTCTCTCGTTCCTCTTGTTATGTTCGAGGTCAGGTACTGTCCCCTTTCTCTTTTTGCAAGGAGTAAAGAAATAAGATCTGTGTAACAAAAGAATAGTATACATTTCTTTCCAGGGCCTTCTTTGGAAGTCCACTTCTTCAGTGACAGGCAATTTCTAGCATTCACAGGCTCTTTTGTCAACATCCCTGAGGTAGGTCTTAGTATTCCTTTAATGACGGAATCTACATCATCTTTTCCATATGGACTTTCGTGGTAATGCTTTATCTGAGGAGTAAAAGGGGTGGTCTGAATGCTTATTCTTTAAATGCACTTCATCACTTATGGACAACTCATCATTTATTGTAAACTCATCATTTAGTAAAATATTTATATTCTTTAACTAATGTGACCTTGTATATTATATGTAGAGTTGACATCATACTGCATACACACCGAATATACATGTAATACAAATGAGGTAGACAGACTACACTGATATAATAAAGACATGAGAAATGATACATAAATGGACAATAATCCTTGGATCCTGAGTTTCAGAGGAAAGCATAGAGAAGTAGACTGTGTACTGACTAGGAGAGGAGAGGATGAATTTCCAGTTGGCCTGCCATCGAGCAGCCTTATTCAGCTTTTGCAAACATTCCATCCGGACAGTAGCCTGGAACAGCAGTAGTCAGTCACAAGAAAGGTGGGAGGCAGGGGCAGTCATTGGCTAAAGGGTAGACAGTGTGAACTGGGTGGCTGGCAAGTTAATACACCATAAATGGAACGATAGAGGAAGGGGAAGACACTAGCTAATGATGCAGAAGATGAAGGCAACAGAGGCAAATACTACTGCATACATAGTACTGCAATCATTTTGATCTAAAAGCATATGCTTGGATCAACATGCAGGTTGAACAAATGAGAGAAAGAGAAAGGGAGTATATATACTCATAGATATATAAAGGTTGGACAAGATATTTGTACATGTGTATTCATCTTTGCTGCAACTCTATCTATAAAAATGCTGGAGCACACAGTAATGAAAATTACTTAGGTATATATCCACATACTTTAAGGGAATAAGTCCCTGGTCCCACAGAGTCACGACCATAGTCTAGGGCAAGGTTTCTCAACTTGTGGGTTGCGACCCTCTTGGGGGTTGAATGACCCTTTTACAGGGTCATCCAATTCATAACAGTAGAGAAATTGCAGTTATGAAGTAACAACAAAAATAATTTTATGATTGGGGCCACCACAACATGAGGAACTGCATTAGGAACTTGGCATTAGGAAGGTTTGGCACAACAAGTCTACAGAATCTAGATTCTTCTTTGGTGATTAGCTACTCGATCTTGAAAGCTTGTGAAGGGTCATTTGGTTGTAACTATGAGTCTCTCACTGCCTGGGGGAAAGGAGAGTGGTAAAAATTGAAGACACATGAACACAATTAGTCCAGTGTACTGACTTCAATCTCAAAAGGCCCAAGGCCATAAGAACTACTAGAGGGTACCAAGCTACCACCAACAATAAATCTGAAAGGGATCACAAGAGGTACTGGATAATAAATGACCACAAGCCAAGGAAGCATCTCCACAAAAAGACAAAGGTAGCAATGAAGGAAGTGTGGCCACATGGACCTGGTAGGCAGAGATGGACCTGGCAGGCAGAGATGGGAAGTGAAGTGCTTGGATGCTGGATGAAGACACGGGGTGATGATTCAGTTCTGCTGCATCTCCAATGAGGCACTGATGGTGCCATGATGGCATTCTTGCCTTCCATGTGGAGACCCAAGTTCCAATCCCAGCTAGACTACTTTGTGTGTGAATGCCAATGATCTGTTCGTGGACGATGGTTGTTGCAATGCTGCTGAACAGGTCAGTGGAGCTTCCGAACAAAGACAGAACTGAGAGAAAGGACTCACAGTCCACTTGCCAAAGTTAGTCAATGATTGCCCTTTGGAGTACAACAGTCCAAAACTGGGGGTGCTGGAGGGCTGGACAATATTTTGTTCCATTTTGTAGTGGTGAGCCATAAATTGGAAGATGAGTATAAGGCACTTAACAGAAATTGTACATAAAATAACCCTTGCATGAATGAGGTTTCTGTGAGCCTGTGTGCAATAAGCTTGTTCAACAATTGCTGGCACAGCTCAGGCCTTTTGCAAAGGGCAATCCCCTTTACAACATAATGATGTCAGCGCAATCCCAGTCACAGATGACTAGTTCAGAGATGCAAACCCTTCCCAAAGACAGGCATTGTTCTAACTTGCCCCTGGTCAAACTTGGCTACCCTGCTCAGAAATTTGAGCTGAACTCATCAGCTTTTCTCTCTGGAGAAACAGTTGCCAGTGAGCAATAGGGACTAGAAGTGATATACAGTCACACCAACAGACACATAATGGGTGTCGAGGAAAGAACAGAAAGGGGAAGGAGAAGAGAGAGAAAAACTGAGCTAGCCAAGAGGGAAGTGCTCAGAGAGAATCCCCGTAGTCCCTGAGAGATGAAACAGTGTGACTTTAGTTTCCTGAAGTCTAAAGTGACCAGATCTCCCACTTTTTAACAACAATGTCCCATGGCATTTTAAAATTAAAATAAATATATTACAATACTATTTTAGCATTCTATGAAAATTTTTGTTGCTTCATATAGACCAAATTTTTAATCAAGACCCACCCTCACCCCCCGCCCCCCAGGTCAATGGTGTCCTGCTGAAAATCTGGTCACTTTACAAGTGTAGTCCAAATCCTAACCCCAAGTCTGATGAGGTTCTATGAAGATATAGTGAAACTATAGGTATTTATAGAAGTGACCATGAGAATATAAGATGGCCTATAAATGTAATCCATCTTCATAACCCATCTGAATTCACTTACAGAACCTGCCTGCAAAGATCCTCAGAGCATGACCATAATTAGGAAAAGAGCTGTAGATGAAGCAAACCCTTCATCAATCATCAGGATGTAGTATAGATTACCCAATCTTAGGTTAATATTAGAGATACAATTATTAATGGTACTAAAGCTTGGCTTCTAAGTAACACAGTAAATTAAGATATTCTCTGAGTGGTACAAACTGTTAAGGTACTCAGGTAATGTGATAGTTAAGGTTTATTGTGCCAACCTGGCCAATGAACACATGTGGGATTAATTGAAGGGCAGAGAGATTAATAGTTTGGTGAACCTGGTTTTCTGATGATCAGACCAGTTCTCTAATTCAGCTGGCAAGGCTCACTTCCTGTGAGACATCCCTAACGAGAAGCCACATGGACCTACCCTGATGCAGCCCTGGGAACAGCCAGGGTTGGAGCAGCCCCGTGGAACCCCCGGCCAGTGCTCAGATGTTTACATGCTCACTGATTCGGCTTTCCTTCTGCAGTCAGCATCATGGGGTGTGTTTTGTGAGATTGAAGACTTTGTAGATCGGTGTCAGACATATGGGCTAATGTTGAAATTAAGGAGTTGGACAGCATTGGGTTGGGATGCCTTCTTAATGTACACTTACTCTTTATATAAAACTCTCTTATAAAATATGAGTGCTTATGAATCTTGTTCCTCTAGTTTACCCAGACTCACACAGGTAATAACCCAAATGTTGGAGGGTTGAGTTCACCAAGAGATGCTGAAGAAAGGCGTGCCAATCTCCTGACAAAGAGCAGCCACAGAGACCTCGAGCAAGCATGCTTCCATTCAGGTACTTGGGGGGCGGGGGGAGGGGGGAGACGGACAACATGAGTCACAGCTTACTCAACAACAGGCATCAGAATAACATGCACATTACTTCATTTTTTCATAAAGAACTGTCAACTTTCAAATATTTTCCCACTAACTACTCTTATAATCTGCTTGGATATGCTTCATTTATAGCCCAGGTGAGCTAAGTGAAAATAAGGGTCTACCTATGCATGGTTTCATGGTGATTCTATTAATAGTGGAGACATTTTGAAGGACCCTGTGGAGGACAAACATTTTCCGATAGCCAAGGGGAAGGTTTCTTGCAGGGGAAATGTCACCATGGAGAAAGAGTGTCATCTTTTATTTAGCAGTGAGATCATATTACCCTGGAGATTAGGTCCAAAGAGTTCAAGGTGTTATTTGAAAGTTGTATTTAAATGTTCCAGGAGAAGCCTGGGGAGGCTTCACTGTGACGTGAGTGCTCAATCATCCGCTGTAGCGTGTGCTGTCAAGAGCACGTTATGGTTATGGAAGTTCCTAGAGGCTGACTTCTATCCATGAACGATTGTTCATTGACATGAGTGCATGACCATGCAATCTTGCATGAACACTAATGTTCTCACATTTAAAGTCCTGGAAAAACAGGGCTAAGTTTTAAGTGTTAAGAAAACGAGGATTAAAGACAAAGAAAATGAGGATAATGTGCATAGGTGGTATTTTATATCAATTGCTTACAGATTGCAGATAATCTAGTTGTGGCTAAGTTTTACCTCGGATCTCTCTTGCAGCTTTATTTCAATCTTGCTGTTCCAAATTGTTATTGAACAAATGTTTAAAATTATGGGTTTTCAGTGAATCATGGGTTAGGACATCAAAAATATGCTTTAAACTATCTAAACACTCTTAATTCATAGAGGATGTTTGCTAGAGTTGATCTAGGACAATATTATTAAACAGCATTTAATGGCATGGTTTATATGTCCTGCAATCTTGAGTTACAGCTGGAAATGTAGGGGGAAAGTATGAAAGAATAATTCTTTCCCTCTAGGATCTTGGAACACGAATAATACAGTGTAATATGAGAACATTTTAAAAAACTATAATACACTGCCAACATGTGAGGCATATCTAATAAATTCTAAAAGTACTCAGAACAATGAGCCAAAATGGTTGGGGAAATCATTTAATAAAGTTTATGGGTTTATTTCACAAAAAGAACAAACTTGGAAGGAAAAAGAGGTAGAAATTCTATCCATGCTACAGGAAATCCCAACAGAGAGAGGTTCATACCTTTCATTTTCTTTGAAGCTTTGAAATATTTTAGACTTGGATTAAACAGATGTAGAAGTAATATTTAAAAGAACAATTGGATAGTCCTAAATAGATTCCAGAGAGACATATGTAAAGAGATATTATGATTTCTATAAAAAATGTTTTCAGAAAAAAATAATGTCCAGTGTGTGTATATACACACATACACTATTAAGTGTATGTGTATGGATAGTGTGGGGTAGAGACTTTTAATTTTGTATTAAAATAATAGCTCTTATATAAATACTTTCACTAACTATATTGGTTATTTGGACTATAGACTGCTAGTTATTCTGGAGATAGACTATTTGGATCAATCTCTTGTCTACCCTCTTATTGATTGTGTAGCTTGGTCAATATTTAACATTTCCATACCTAAGTTTTCCCATTAATACAATAGGGGGGAGATAGCACCTGCCTGATAGTGGTGAAGTGGAAACCAAATGAGTCAATATATGCCACATGCTTGGGGCGGGCTAGCAGATTGTAGGCACTCAATTAAAGATAAATACTATAATTATCTATTACCAAACTCCAAATTCTTTCACTTATAAATGACTTAATCTATATTTAAAGTAAAAGGAGAAACTGCACAATAGAAGAAAGCATGAACTTGCTGTGTCTGCAGCATCTCTGTTTAAGGAAAAGGAAACTTTCCTTTTGCTACTTTTCCCATGACTCATATTTCTGAATAATCTGTTGTTGCAATTTAGTTCATGGGAGGTGGATAGTCCAACTTGAAAGTCGAGTTAGTTATGGTACATCTAACAAGATACAATTAATACTCAAAGGAACAGGACAGCTCATGATCCTGCCACCATCAGCTTCCAAATCAGGCTGGTCTAGATATCATAGACTGTACTGTTGCTTCAGGGGCTTTCTAGGAATTTGAGAGGTGGCTTCTCACCTGCCACACTTCTGTCCTTCTGACACTTGAAAGAAGGAAACAGGCATAAGGAGTGACTGATGATTATCTTAGAGCTGGAATAGTCCATTCTCTAGGAACCCTGCATTCTTTATCAGGTATCTGCTGAAAGAGTGCCAGTGTCGATGATGAGAAAGCAGAGCAATATGACTGTCTCCACCTGACCTGAGCGGTCCACCAAGAAGACAGCAACACTTCCCCTTCATTAAAAATAACAGTCCTAACAGCATCTTAGAACTAGAAAGGAATGGTAGGTGGCATGCTACCTTCATGTGAGTTTTATCTAAAGATTTACTTATTAGAAAAGTTAACATTTCACTACAGTCAGTAAGGACACAGTCATTGGTTCACAAAAGTGCCTTTCTTCAGACAAACCCTCTCTCTCTAGCCCCTGGCCTCTCAGCGACATGGTCCCTTGGCTTTTGCCTGGAAGGCTGACTGTAGTCCTACCTCATGGTCTGATGGTGTCAGGGAGGCATCCCCTCTGCGGCCTCAGTGTGCCTCCTCTGCTCTGCCCCAAGGTGTTCATGCTGCAGCCCTGGAACCCTGGTGGCCCCGTCTCACTTTATGATGGGATTTCAGATGTGGTCTGCTGGTTGTGGTTCTTTTTATTATTATAATTTATTATTTTTATTAATCATTTTATTTGGGGACTCTTACAAATCTTATGCCAACCTATCCTTCAATTGTGTTATACACCCTTGTAAATATGCTGCCATCAACATTTCTAAAACATTTTCTTTCTACTTGAGCCATTGGTATCAACTCCTTTCCCCCACTCCCCCATCCTCCCACCCTCATGAGTCATGGTCAATTATATATTACTATTGCTATTTCATGTCTTACACTGTCCATTTTCTCTCTTTACCCACATTTCTGTTATTTGCCCCCCCCCCCC
>PVJH01027786.1:0-28194 GCA_004026705.1 Nesogale talazaci
CTTTGCCCTGTCTACACGAGACTGACACACAGGACTAATATATTTCGGTCTAAACCGAAAGCGGAAGCTCTCACTCAGTACACATTCAGGGCCGTCACAGCGCGGCAGACCGACACTCACACAGCAGTGGCCTTACAGGACTCACCCTCTTCGCAGCGCCGATCAGTTCTGAATCCTCCCTTCAGGGGGTCTCCGTCTATTTTGTCTCGTCGCCTTTCTTCCCGGGTTTCGGCACCAACTGTCACGCGCAGCCCACCCCACGATGGAATGGTGTGGAGAGTACGCGACACACGACGAGACAAAATAGTCAGGATCCTTCTGATGGCGTTCTTAGCGAAGTTTATTGAAGCTGCCTCTAGACCCGAGGTCAGCTGCGGAAGACCCTGAAAACCCACAGCCCTGGGCTTATAAACCTTGATTAGTGACGGGGCATTCCGGGATAGGTGCAGCGGCTTTTTGCGTCACAGGCCTTGCTTAACGCATGTGCAGTATTGCTTGTTTACAGCTCAATTTGTATGGCTGGGGCGCGGTCCGGCGCCATCTTGCAATGGCGTCCACAAGACCTGCCTATTGTTTGATTGAAGATAGGGCTATGAGAGTGAGTTCAATTAATTCCACAATGTAAGGTAACAACACATCACAGTTTTTGGAGTTCTATAAACCTCACTCTAACTAGTAAGAATTGCTTCTTTTATGATTTAGAGTTTTACCTCCTAATTTTCTCCTACTCTGTCCAGGACCTTCCAATGTTATCCTTCTTAGGGAAGTTGGTAGTGATACCCAGGTTCAATCTGATATGTTGGATTCCAGCCTGGTTATAATTCTTGGTTCTTAGTCTTTTGGAAAAAAGAATTTAGCCCAGAGACACAGCATGCAGCAAAGCATAGGAAATTTTTATTAATTGTAAGAATACAGAGGTTCAACAGAACATAGATAAATATTAGAACACATGTGATTTAGTGGACAGCTCAGGAGAGAGAATAAGGACCAAATGGCAGAGAAGGCAGATTAATGATACCTTAAAATCTGTGCATCAAATTTTATCCATGAAACCTGAGAGTACATCGTTTTATATGGGCGAACTGGAGTTGAATAAGGAACTAAGATTATCAATTGAATAGTAACACAATGAGAAAATTATCCTGTACTGTTCAATCAACTGGACTGTTCAAAGTGTCTTTATATAAAAGAAGGCAGATGGATAATCAGCATCAGAAACTTAACAAGAAGATACTGGAACAACATGTCACTTTTATTTTAAGTGAATTCCTTATGACGATTAAATCCTCTGTGTGTAAATGTGTTCTCAATACTAAACATCAGAAGTAGATATGCTTCTTCTCCGTTCTAGTAATGTTGGACTCAGGAAAATCCCCATCTGAGGACTTGCCTGTCTCACCATCGCTGACATTGAGTAAATTCCAACTTATAGTAATCTAACAATACAAACAAGAATTTCCTATGCTGTATTTACTGGAACAGATGGCCTTTCTCCCACAAAATTCTTGGTGGATTGAAACTATTATCCTTGCAGTTCGCAGTCAAACCCTGAACCCCTTTGTGGTTGTTATGTAATCTTGTGTCAACTTGTGAAAGGGCGGAGTTTTGTCTGTCAAGCAGGCCACAGCTTGAGGGCCTCATTTGGAGGTGCCATGGAGATAAACAGCTCACTGGAGGCAGATACCTCCAGACTCTCTGCTTTGTCTTCCTGCTGATAAGACACAGGAAACTGTGCTAGAGGCCTGAGCTGGAGGAGCCATCTGAAAGCTGTATTGAGTTGCTTCCCCAGCCACTGTACCTGCAAGACTTTGCAGCCCCTGGCCTGTGATCCGCTGCAATTGGCATCGCTGCATGTGTTGCATGAGCCTGTAGAGGGATTTATAGATTGGTGTCAGACATACATTAAGTGCTTGATTTGGACTGGACTAGGATGTTTTCTCAATTAACAATGGCTCTTTTATATGAAGCTCTTTCTTACACAATATGAGTCTTCCTGGGTTTGTTTTTCTAGTTTACCTAGACTAACGCAATATGCCATTACAACCATAGAACACTATGCATTGTCTCTAAGAGATAAAACTTCAGCACTCATTCATCCAAATAATTAATATACACATTGCTTCCAAGGGGGAGAAATGCTAGCAAACTTCTTACCTTTTCAAACTTACCTTTTCTAAGGAAGAGCAATATAAACAAGAAAAATCAATCAGTAAATCAGTTTCTTTGATAAGGTTGAAACAGTGTGGCTTGGAAAAAAGTTTTCCTTTTAATAGAGCTTCTGATATAGAGCAAATAATATTTTGAGGGAGATATGAGAAAGCTACCATATTAATACAAGCACCATTCTCTTTAGAAATGTCATGTCTTCATGAACTCTTATAATGTCAAAAGTTCTCAAAATGGAAAAATCAAACATTTTAAAAATAAATGGTTAGCTTGGGAATAAGCAGTTAAGAAAAATGTCCTTTTTCATAAAAGCTTTACATTATAACTATAAACTGCACTTTGGACACAATTTGAGAAATCTTTAAATAATTTCTTTTCTTGAACATCTGTACTTCTGATAGCTGAAGTGAAAGAAGGAAAATATTTTATTTATCAAATGCATTTGCTTTGTGATGGCTGAACCAGAGCCATTTTCTTTACTAGTTTTATTTTACAATAGAAGTGCTATCTGAAATTATGTAAGGATTAACAGTATCATGATATTATTGGGGTGAAGATAAGATAACAGTGCTTTTCTAATGTCAAAAATATATATGGAACAAAAATGAATTTGTAAGAATAAGAAAAGTCCTCTTCATAACTGTAATATAAACTTATTAGTTTAATTTATGTTCATTAATATCTTGTTTATGCTAAGGAATAAAAGGAAGTTGTTTGGAATTGAATAAGAAATAACCAAGGTTCTTAGCTTTTAGAGATTCCATTGTATTACATAGTTATAAAATACACAATGGCATTTTGAATAGCTTAGCTAATTTTGGTAGTTAGATAATTTCCTGTCAACTTGAAGACATACAAAAGCATAGGGTGGTATTCAACTTGTCAATCAAGTCACAGCTTAATGGTGCCTCCTTGTAGGCATAGCCTAAAGAGGGCTCTCTCTCTCTCTCTCTCTCTGTCATCACCTTCCTGCTGACTGACCTCTGTGGCTGCCAGAGCATTGCCATGTGCCTACCGCCTTTGAGCCCACACGATTCTGCCCTGACTGGCCTGTGACCCTCTGCATTGTGCTTCGCTACATGTGGACTGCATGACTCTCAAGAAGGACTCTAATGGACCAGTATCAGAATTGTGGATTTGAGTTGGACTGGGCTGTGATGTTTTGCTGATATAAAGCTCTTTCGTACACATATATTTACGTCTCAGGATTTGTTTCTTTAGTCACACCATCCTAACACATTAATGGTAAATTGTGGTTGCATTATACCTGGTCATTGTGATAATGATAGGGGAATAGTAAGTTAGGTAAATATTAAGATTCATGTCTTTTGTGGTGTTCAAATGTATGAGAACATAAACATAATGTATAAATGGACACAGGGAGAAGGATAAATGTGTAATAATTACTAAAACATATACACCACCTAATGAACTTGAACTTTCAATATTATTCTATAGCTTTATGCTATATTCCATCAATTTATGCTTTTATTCATCAAGCTTATAATAGCATCAGGTTTATGCTATTATTCAGTAGCATATTAAATTTCAGATCAAAGGCATATGGAGGCTAACAACTATATATCATACATATCACAATGACAATATAAAACAATGTCAAACAGAAAATAAAAATCAGATAATAAGTGAGAAGTCATTCAGCAGAATCCTCAGTGGTTGCACTGCAATATTTTATGCAATAAGTAAAAAACTTAATAAGACAAAATTAATCTCTAATTCTTTGTTCCCTGTTTTTATTTCAGAGTATCAAATAATATACATTTGTCATTATTTGAGTAGGAAGAATTCATAGTTCTGATCTTATATACCCAAACATAAAAACTCAAATTTGTTATACATTTCTGTCTAGCTGCTGCCTCTGTGGGCTATTAACTTTGGTGGAGAAACTTCCCTGTAATCTGTGCAGCCTCACCAACACACACAAACCACCACTAGCAGAGGGCCAGTGGTTGACAAGGGGGTAAGTTGAAGTGGAAATAATTTATGTCTCCAACATGGAAGGAAAAATTCTCACATTGAGCCATAAATGTCTCATCCTCATGTTCACACTTGGAACGAGTAGAAAAAACATTAAGACTTAAATGGTGTCATTAATGAATAGCAATTCTAAATGTATGTGATACAATAAATATAAGGGAATATGAAATAAACCAAAGAAGGGAGTGTAGATTGCAATGGATATTTTTGGACATATTGAGAGAAATACTTAGAACAAAATGGAAATTAGTTTTAAAAGGTTCAATTTACTGATAGAGTCTAGTGGAACCGATGAGACTATGCAATAACCTGTAATGCTCATGAGAAATGTGCTCCTCAAAACAGTCAAACATAGGGGACTCAGAGGGCAGCCTTTGACCAGAATGAAAACTCATTAGGCTGTTTCATCTTTTTGCTGCTGTGAAAATTACTACAATAAACCTGGGGATAACTCTATCTATCTGTATATGTTCATGCTACTGGGCTTCCGTCATTAGGGTGCATTCCAAGTAGAGAGTTTCTTGAGTCAAAAAAGTATTTCAATTCTCAATTGCTTGAGGAAGTACTGTACCACGACCTACAGTGGTTTCACCATTTTATAGCCCCTCCATCAGTGTATGGCATCACTTGTCTTTACATAGACTCAAAGCACTGTCATATATTGAAAATCTAATAAATGGAAGCAGAACATTGTTAGAAGTAGTGCCAGAGGATGAGCCCATCAAGTAAGAAAGCAGTAGAAATGTGACTGATGGTTAGGTGATTTTTCAAAGTAAAGTGCATCATAGCGGCATGAATTAATAAAAGCCTGAGGAACAAGCCTTATGGATCTTCATTAAGTGCTGGGGCACAACTCACAATGTGAAAATACAGCTGCAAAAATCTACTAGTAACCAGAACTTGTAAGGAATTTAGGAAAATTGGAAGTCATCCAAATGTGATGCATAAAGGCCAACTTCCAAGGTGTTAAGTTGAAATGGACTGATATGAGCCATTTTGAATAAAAGTCGTATGTTCTCCTAGGTCGAAAGGAAAAGGGTGGCATTCATTCTCTAAAAGGACATTGGTCGATCAATTGTGAAGATTTTCTGCTTTCAAGGAGACAAATCAGTGCAACTGTTATTCAAAGTTAAACCCCAGGCACTAAAGCTATTGCTAAAAAAAATGGAATTATACCAAACTCTTCCATGTGAAATCATGTATAAAATTAATACACATTAATAACTATTGGTGATTGAATGCACAACTCAGAAACAAAATGGAAAAAATAGGAAAACAGGGTCTTCTTGATAGAATTGGGGTTGGAGGTCTCATTATAGAATTTTGCAACACTAACAACCTTTTCCTAGCAAATGTCTTTAACAAAAAGCAAAAAAACACATACTGCTACCATGCACATGAACTTCTTCAGATAAAATATGCAGAAATAAAATGGACTTTTAGAAAACACAATGGAGAAGCTCAATATCAGCATCTTAAACTAGACTCACATCAGACTAATGTTAAGGAAGAAGTTAAAAAGAAACTCAAAAAGAAGACTTTAGGAATTTATGAAATACTAAGTTGCTGTGGCAGATAGGATTATTGTGCCAAACTGGTCAATAAGCACCTGTGAGGTTAATAAGATTTCGATTTAAACAAAGCACATATAAGTTCAGGAAGAAGCTGGAGAAAATTCAGCAAGTCCATAAGACCTTGAGTCTACCCCACCTGAATTTAAAGAGCATGTCAAGAATAGATTTGTTGCATTGAACACTAATGACAAAAAAAGCATAGAAGTCTTGAGGTGATATAGAAAACATTATTGATGAAAAAAATAAAAGGTAATTTAAAAGAAAGTTGAGATCAAATTGGTGTCAAAAGAGACTCTGAAACTTGTTCTTTCTTCCCCTGACCCCAAACCATTCTATTGAGAGTTAATACAAATATATCATTCCACAGTTCAATGATATCAAACAACAATGTACTTCTTGCTACCATAATCAGCTCAAAACATTCTTTTTCTTCCTGAGTTTCTTGACATCAACTTCCTTTTACCTGCCACCTCTACCACTGTAGCCCTCCTGATTTCACTTGTTGTCCCTGCAGCCTCATCAATCTTGGGTTTCATATACTGAAAAGTATATAACAAAAATTCAGGAGGGTAACCCCAATGACAGCACACATCTGAGATAAACCCTAATAAGAAGAAACAAAAAATACAGAAAATATTGAAACTTGCTCTTAATCTTAGATTAACTAAGCCAGATGGAAGAAATGATGAAGTCAAAAAACTGAACAGAAATTGCCAAAGAGCAACTAAAGAAGAGAAAGAAAAATTATAATTAAATATGCACAGACATAGAGTTAGAAAACCAAAAAGTAAAAATAGTCTGAACATATACTGAAAATAAAAACCCAAGCCTTAAGTTGTAATATTGAAAGCCTTTATGGACAAAAGCTGGAATGATGCAAGGAGCACCAAAAGCAGATAGAGAGAAAACCCAGAGTCACTCACACAAAGAACTGGTCGACTTTCTACCATTTCAAGAAATAGCATATAAGCAAGAACCAGTGTTATTAAAGGAAGTAGTTAAAAATGAACTCAAATACAAGACTTTAGGAATTGATGGAATACTAGGGTGGTCTCACAGGTAGGATTATTGTGTCTACCTGGCCAATAAACCCAGGTGGGGCTAATAAGGCCTCAGTTTAATGCAAGGGTAAAGAGATAAATGACTCAACGAGCCTCACCTTTCTGTCTCTTATTCTCTGAAGATCAGACCAATGTGCTGCAGTCTTGGCTGGTTCTCTGCCTCACTTTTCAAGTTACACTACTGTGGGACACTCAACCTGTAGACTGTGTCACTACAGTTTGCGGTTCCTTTGAGACCCGCTTTGCCAAATAGCTGCTGTGTACTTCACTTGAGCTGGGAGCTGTAGGACCTGCCCTCTGACTGACTGTTGGTGACCTGCCCTGCTGTTTGCTGCCTTTGGCCGAACTGGTTAGAATATCAAGCAAATCTATCAACACCAAGCAGATATCTTTTTTAATTTTGCTCTTTGTGTACTAGAAACTTCCAGGTTGGAGCCATTCGACAATCAAGGTAGCACTGTATTAGGCAAATTTCTACCAACAGCTCTTTGGAAAACATTTCTGCTATGAAATGTCTTTTATGCGTGTTACTCTTTTTGATGGAGTTTCTTATTTATTAGACTTCCTCCAGATTTTTCTGGTCTTTTGGGGGAATTCTTATTCTCATAAATTAGTAGGTAGAGCTTTTTCTTGAAGGTCACTTATTTAGCCTTTGGTTGTTTATATTTGACTACTTTTCTATACTAAAGAATTATCTATTTCTACTAGCTTAGAATTAATCTTTTATATTTCTATTTGTTGTTTTTAAAATTTATATGTAAACCTCACAATCATTGTTCTGCATTTTTCTGGTACCTCTAGGGACTTCTATTCTAGAAGATCTTTTGGCTCTGTATATTGGCTACTTATTTCACCATTCTTCTTGTTTCTTATAAGTTTAATCGTGTTGTTTTTAATATATCTTGATGTTTTTGAACTTGTGTTTACTTGATGATTCAGATAGTACTGGAGTGGTGGGTTCCCCTTACCAGCAGGTGTATTCAATAGGTGTACCTGTTGGAGGTGTGTTGGTGACTGGAGTTTGTTGGAGTAGCCATGTCCATCAAGGGAAGCAAGAAAGGAATATAAAAATGAAAAGACAAAACAATAGCAATACAAACAGAAGTGTACCCCATAAAATGATTGACTTAATAACCAAACAACCTAAGTTAGAACTACAGCTGCTTTTTAATGAAGAGGCCACTTCACCAGGAGATCTCTGGTCACTAGTGGGTTGTGAGGAATTTGAGACGACTCCACCTTTCTTGCATCTTGTGCTGGCAATTTATATATATTTCCAAACCAGTTCCAGCAGATGTTGTTTTTTCCTTATCACGGCTCTGTCCTATGGTTGATTTCTCTGATCACTTGTAGCATGTGGAAGATTGGATGATTCTGCCCCTGTAGCATCCTGTAAATCTGAGCTGACATCTGTATGTTTAAAATAAAAAGGCAGAAGTGGCAGCACTTTTCAGCCCCACATGATTCGTCACAGTAGTGACCATCTTGCTAAACATAGGGGTGGTAGTGGGGTGGGAACTTTAGAGGACACCAGTGTGTAGTTAATATCTAGAGATGATCGAGTCTAATTTTTCCACATTCTGGGTAGTGGGATGTCTCCACTGGTCTACCCCTCCTTTTAGATTGTACCCCAAAGCACATGATGGACTAAGGGAGTATGCTTGGCACTGGATATGAAATGGTGGGAAATTTGTGTAACTCTATTTACTAGAAGGGTATGGGAACAAGGAGATTCCCATTTTTCTCACTGTTGGTTATATGGAATAGTGGTTAAAAGTTGGGCTGCTAACTGCAAGGTGAGCAGTTTGAAACCATCAGTTATTTTATTAGCGAAAGAAGGGGTTTCTACTCCTAGAAAGAGGTGAAGTCTCAGAAAACTCAAAGGGGCCATTCTACCCTGTCCTATAATGTGGTTATAAATAGCATTGACCCAATATAGCAATAGATTTTGGGGGGCCATTTGTTTTTTGTTTTGTGCATGATTTTGTTAAACCTGCAGCTGACCAAGAGAGAATTTATAGGTGTGACTTTGTGAACAGATCCACTATTTATTTTCTTTGTCAGTGTTTCACTCACATATCTTGCTCTGTAAACTTTCACTCATACAAATAAATAAAAGTTTAAAAATTAAATAAATTGAATGGGACAAAATTAGCTGATAAAAAATCTTTTATAATTATAGAAGAGTATAAAGCTTTAATTTTAAAACTAGTAGTGCAGTGGGTTAATAATTAAGATCGGCAACCAAAAAGAAGGTGCTTCAAACATCAGGAAATCCACAGGAAAAATATTAAGCTGTCTGCTCCTACAAAGGTTTAACACTGTGACACCCGAGAGAGGAGTTCCACTCCACTGATGATGTTGCCATGGGTCATAATAGACTGATGACCATGCGTTTGGATTCTACTGAAAGGGGATATTTCTAAACTCGGAAACTGAGTAGTGTGTGTGTATGTGTGTGCATAATACTTTAACAGTTCTGTAATTTAAGAATGAAGTCATAGGGAAACAGTCAATTTTGAGACAATGGTAAGAGCACTGATAGAAGCAAGAAATATCTAAAGAAGTTATATATATATATTTAAGTTGTTGAATAGTGTTATATATATTTCATGGTAGAAATTCTAATTGTAATTTTATCTCATCAAATATTTTCTAATATCAGTTATGTGTACGCTGCAATTGAAAACAGAAATTAATCCCTATAATTAGGAAAAATCCTATTTGAGTAGAAACTAAATAAAATGCACATTAAAACTATTAAATAATATTTAAAATTTCACAAATGCATAAGAATAACCTATAAGTATACTAAAAAGCAAATATATCAAGTCCTATAAATGGCAAGCATACAGTATCTCACTTTTGTCATTGTCTCTGACAATGCCTTAGAGGGAAAAAGATCAGGTAAAAGAACAATGTTAAGATGGAGTGTATAGCCCTGGTGTGATTCCGCCCTGAGCTGCTGTCTATAGCAGTGGCGGTGGTTTACCTCTGTTTTTCATTTCTCTCACCGAAGTGCGTGTCACTACCCCATGGAAGATTTGATGGATATGGACATGAACCCCCTGAGGTCTCAAAACTACCTTTTCGGTTGTGAACTAAAGGCTGACAAAGATTATCACTTTAAGGTGGATAATGATGAAAATGAGCACCAGTTATCTTTAAGAACGGTCAGTTTAGGTGCTGGTGCAAAGGATGAACTGCATATTGTTGAAGCAGAAGCCATGAATTATGAAGGCAGCCCTATTAAAGTAACACTGTCAACTTTGAAAATGTCTGTACAGCCAGCGGTCTCCCTTGGGGGCTTTGAAATAACACCACCAGTGGTGTTAGGATTGAAGTGTGGCTCAGGGCCTGTGCATATTAGTGGACAGCATTTAGTAACTGTGGAGAAGGATGCAGAGTCCGATGATGAAGAGGAGGAGGATGTGACACTTTTAAATATATCAGGAAAGCGCTCTGCCCCCACTAGCGGTAACAAAGTTCCACAGAAAATGGTAAAACTTGCTGATGATGAAGAAGATGATGATGATGAAGATGATGAAGATGATGATAATGATGATTTTGATGATGATGAAACTGAAGAAAAAGCTCCAGTGAAGAAATCTATACTCCAGCCAAAAATGCACAAAAATCAAAACAGAATGGAAAAGACTCAAAACCATCAACACCAAGATCCAAAGGTCAAGAAACCTTCAAAAAAACAGGAAAAAACTCCCAAAACACCGAAAGGCCCCAGTTCTGTTGAAGACATTAAAGCAAAAATGCAAGCAAGTATAGAAAAGGGTGGTTCTCTTCCTAAAGTGGAAGCCAAATTCATCAATTATGTGAAGAATTGCTTCCAGATGACTGACCAGGAGGCTGTTCAAGATCTCTGGCAGTGGAGGAAGTCTCTTTAAGAAAATAGTTTGAACAGTTTGTTAAAATTTTCCGTCTTATTTCATTTCTGTAACAGTTGCTATCTGGCTGTCCTTTTTTATAATGCAGAGTGAGAACTTTCCCTACCGTGTCTGATAAATGTTGTCCAGGTTCCTTTGCCAAGAATGTGTTGTCTAAAATGCCTGTTCAGTTTGTAAAGATGGAACTCCACCCTTTGCTTGGTTCAAAGTATGTATGGAATGTTATGATAGGACAGAGTAGTAGCAGTGGTCAGACAAATGGAAATGGTGGGGAGACAAAAATATACATGTGAAACAAAACTCAGTATTTTAATAAAAAAAAAAAAGATGGAGTATATAAAGAGCATGCACTGAAACTAGAGGTTCAGAAATGTCAGGCCAAAAATACCGATTTTTTTCCTTAAGTCAGAGTTTGATATTTTGAATATATGCATATTTATAGTTATAGATATAGGTACATAAAATTCATTCAAAGATTTTATGTAGGAAATTAACATGCTGCAATTTACATTTACATTTTACTTTGACTACTATGTGGTAGAGAATGATCTGATGGAAGCAAGCATGAAAGTAAAAAGGATAATTAGATCAGTATTTTCCAAAGTAAGGAGCTTGCTTTTACAGGTTGAACTCTGGAATAGTCCAGGAGGGTGCAAAAGAAAATTTTATCCTGGATTATAGCTATATATCAAATATTTTTAATTACCAGGTGTGCTCTGCATACTTTTTCCTAAGAAGGGAACAGTAGGCCAAATAAGTTTGGGAATTTATGAATCAGATTATGTATAGACATACTTATGAGATGATACTAACTTTTGGAGAATTTAAATATGGTAGCTTTGGAAAGAAATATGTGAAATAAGTGTATATATATGCATATATTTTAGAATCATATGAATTTGTGACTGACAGGCAGAAGAGATGTTGAGAAGTACTTCCTTGTTTCTAGTCTAAAAAATGAATATGTAGGGCTTTTTCAAATACTCTTCTTGGGAAAAGTGAGACAAAGCCATTTGGGTAAAAGAAGTTACAGAAGTTTAATTGCTAAGTTTTGACACTTAATTAGAAATTCATGAAAAATGTCAATAACTAAGGGTCTACTAGGTGGAAGGGTACCTAAGTTTTGCACTCAGAGATAAGGAAAATGTTGCTTAGTAGTTGAAAAATTGAGATAAAACTAAAGAGAGAAGGCTAGATGAAGTGGCTCAATACTGAATACAGAAAAAGTTTCTCTCTGACCTAGGGTCAGAGAGAAATTTACCAAACCAAAGAATATTAAGGAAGAACAACTTAAGGGTGTAGAAGAAAATAGATTAAAATTTTTTAGAAAGGTAGAATTTCTTATTACCTACTTATTTATGTTTCTGACCAAAATTGACAGAATCATATTGTTCACAAAATAAAATTAGAAATTTTAAAATAATTTTATAAAATACATAAAATTGAAAATAGTATAAAATAATTATACAAATATAAAATAATTTTACAATGAAAATGGAAGAATTTATTTTAAGGAGAAAGAGAATGGTTTTAAAAATTGGTTTTAAGGAGAAACCTGATTGCGGTGGATTAATGGGTGTGGTGTATGCCTGTCCCTAGACTTGTTGTCATTAGTTGCTGTAGATTTAGTTATCCAAGCCACTGTGGAATCAATTCTGACTCACAGCCACTGTGTAGTACAGAATACATTGCTCCAAGAGATTTCCAGGACTGAAATTTGTATGGAAGACCATTGCCATACATTTTTCCCACAGAGTGGTTAGTGGACTCAAACTACTGACCTCAGAGTTCATAGTTGAGCACTTTAATCATGAGGCTAGTAGAGTACTTTCTGTGACTCTCAGATTCTTAGGGTAACAGAGTGAAGCATGGTCTGGTTTTGTGCAGTCTTCCAAAGAGGAGGTATGTTGTAGCCACTATCTTGTTGAGGGTCTTCCTCATTCTGCCGACCCTCTATCATGCACATACTTCTCCAGGAGACCAGTTCGTCACTCCTCGGGGTACTTGCAAAGTAAAAGAAAAACAGTGTCACCATCTTTACTTCTAAGGAAAAGTTTAACTGTACTTCCTCTGAGTCAAATTTGGCCATTGTACTGGCAGCTTTTGGACTGCCTGCAGACTCAATAGTGGTGAAATACATTATGGTGTGGTATCTGCTATTTTTTCTGTCACAGAATTTCCTAATTGTCTTGGCAATATCACACCAGTTTTACCAAGATGAGTGACTTCTTCCCTGCTAAGAAATTAAATTTGGCTAAGAAACATTCCTGACATCAGAGGTTTATGACTATATTATATATGGTAATCAAATCACCATATATCCTAGGGGATATTCACGATAATGGTCTGCAATTTCAGTTACTTTAACGAGTTTTCAAGTAAAAGGTACAGCTTATCCCCCAAGATTGGCCACAATTCACGATCAGTTAAAATTTCTGCTTCACTATTCAGTCACTGTTTATACCCTCTGCTTGCCTGCCTTCAGATGCCTTTCTGTTCCTTCCTGTTACAGCAACTCAAAGTCAGATTATCTCTATCTGCGAGTCTCTCTATCCTTTCTTTCTGTCTAAGGGAAGGTGGATATTTCTTTCTGTCTAAGGGAAGGTGGATATTTAGTGGACAAATGTTATGTAGCATCCTGGAGAATTACTCTTCAGAAGCTAGACCTATCAATTATTCCAAAAATAAATGAATTTAGCACATGATAAACAAAGCTCTATGAATGATAACTTGTTTTTTGTAACACCAAGGGTTCAATCATCAAAAGTCCTGCATATATTCATGATAGTCTTCAAAGTAATTAAGCAGAGTCTAATTTCAAAGGCCCATTGTTGTTGCAAGGTGTCTGAGTCAGTGGGACCCTGTTCTCTAAAAGGAGGAGGTGCAGCAGATTTGCAATGCATCTTTTGGTCTCTTTGCTGCTGTTTTCATCAACATTGGTTGTGGATCCACAAGATGAAATCCTTCACAACTTCAACCTCCTGTTCACACCTCCTGTTTATCATGATGTTTTCAATCAGGCCATCTGTGAGGACTTTGATTTTCCTTACATTGAGTAGTAATCTGTAAGGAAGGCTACATCCTTGCTCTTCATTACATTCGACTTTTCCTCACTTTTAGTGAGCAAGCTGTGTCATCTAAATACTTCAGGTTGTTATTTCAATCCAGATGCCGGGCTCTTCTTCATATAATCCAGCTACTCTGATGATTTACTCAGCATACAGATTGGGAAAAGTATGGTGACAGGATACAACCCTGATGTACAGCTTTCCTGTTTTAAATCATGCAGTATTTCCCCCGCTCTGTTCTCACAGCTGCTGCTTGGTCCATGTAGAGAAATTTCAAAAGAGCACAATGTGGTGTCCTAGAATTACCATTCTTTTCATGGATATTCACATTTCATTATGGTCCACACAGTTGAATACCTTGTATCATCCTTGAAACACATGTAAACATGTCTTTGGTGTTTTCTGCTTTGAGGCAAGATGCATGTGACACCAGCAATGGTATCTCTTGTGTCAATTTATACCTTGTATTCAGCATGAATTCTTGGACGTTTCCTGTCAATGTACTGCTGCAAACACTGTTGGATAGTTGCAAGCAAAATTTTACTTGTGTGTAATATTGGTGATATTATTCGGTCGTTTGAGCATTCTATTGGGTCATCTTTCTTTGAAATTGGTACAAATTTGGATCTCTTCTGGTCAGTTTGTCAGATAGCTGTCTTCTAAATCTTCTGGGATATAGAAGTGAGTGTTCACAGGGCCTATTCAAATTTCTGAAACATTTTAATGGCTGTCCTGTCAAGTTCCAGAACCTTGTTTTAGGGTAATGCATTCAGTGCATCTTGAACTTCTTCATTGAACATCATTGATTCTTGAACCTATTCTGCCTCCTTAAATATTGGGATATTGACTAGTAAAGTTCAAAGACCTCTTGTTATCCTTCATTTACGCAAATGCAGTAAAGCATATACCCAGTAGAAGTAAATAGAAACAAAATCCCTCCACTCTAGTGTAAATTCAGACTCACCGTGACTCTATCAAGGGTTTTACTCACTCACTCACTGCCACTGAATTAATTCCATCTCATAGTGATTCTAAAGGATGGGGTATAACCGACTCTGTAGGTTTCCAAGACTAACCCTTTACCTCAGTAGAAAACTTCATATTTCTCACATGAAGGGCTATTTTGAACTGCTAACTGGACAGCAGGACCATGTGTAAACATTATACCACCAGGGCTCCCTATGAAAAGCTGGGCAGACTCTGCATGTCCTACAAAGCAGACTGCCTCATCTTTTCCCCTGTGGAGAAGCTACTGCATCTAAATTGCTGACCTTAAAGTTAATGAGATGCTTGCCCACAGTACCGCATCATTCTCTTTCACTCATTATCTGCTTAACACGCAGCATGTATCCTGAATTGATGACTGGAAATATCTAAAGATTAATAACTATTTATATTTTTAAATGCATCATTTAATTATCATAACATCATCTGACAAAAGCTTTATTTTCACCCCCTTTATACAGATTAGCAAAACTAGGTTCTAAGAATTTAGTAGTTTGGCCATAGTAGCATACCTATTTAAGCCAATAAGTTTATCCTGAACTTAATCAACTTTTAATATTGTTAAATGCATAGCGTTCAGGAGAAAATGGAATAAATTGACATATTTTCTTTAGATTTTAGGATTTCAGTTTGAATTATTTATACTTTGAAGTTATATTTTGCGTTTTTAACTACCTAATGATCCTTCACTGGTTACAATTTGAAAAAGGCCTTTCTTTGCTTCACCAATTATTAATGATCACCAGGAGGGTGCTTACCTCTGAAATATGACTTACCCGATTTATCATCTAAGGTGTAGAAAAACTGCATATTTTAATTAACTTTAAAGTATCCATGAGGAACAATAATATTCTATGAGACATGGTCAATATCATGTTCAGAAACATGGCATTTAAGAACTATGGCCATTTTAATAGCTACTTGGGGGTGAGGTGGGGAGAAAAATGTTTTATTATGAAAGATATCTTTCATTAAACTATAGCTTAATTTTATATTTTCATATATTTTAAAATTATAATAGGAAAGAGACTGGTGGTCTGAGCTCTCACCATATTTAGATTAAGGGGGAAATCTTTTTTGTTTGTTTTTATTTTTAATTTTTATTAAATCATTTTACTGGGTGCTCATGCAACTCCTATCATGATCAATACATACATCAGTTGCATGCAAACTATATTTGCACATCATCATTCTCAAAACATCCTCCTTCTACTTAAACCCCCTATGGGAATTCTCTTATTGATAATATTTATAATAAAGTAAAGTGAATGATACTGGTGATCAGAATTATTACTTTGAAGCAAATATGTGGGTAATTAAATAAGTTTCTAACATTTAAATTTTTATTTCAGTGTAATTTTTAACCTCTAATACAGGACTCCTAACATCATCCTTTTAATTCCCCACCCCCCCTAATGTCAATCTTATGTCAAAGAAAGTACTACTGAAAGTTTACTATGTGCATACAGTATAAAACCGGGGTTGATGAATATCTATCACTGCCATCATGTATAATGCAGCTCATAATGACCATATAGGACAAAGTAGACTTGTCCCTTTGGATTTTGGAGGATGTAAATCTTTACATAAGCAGAAGTTCCTATTTTTTCTACTGAGAAGCTAATGAGTTTGAACTACTATCCTTGTGGTTATCAGCCCCAAATGTAACCAACTACACTACCAGATATTCTTCCAAATGATATTGATGAATACAGGTTCCTACTGACATGAAAGGAAGGAGTCCTGTTGGCATAATGTGTGAGGTGTTGGGATACAAAATGAAAGATTATTCTTTCCATCAAAGAAATTTGAAGGTTTCTACTTACTTAAAGATTTTCAGCCTTGAAAATCCAAAGGTCAGTTCTACTCCATCCTCTAGAAATTAACACTCTGGTATTAAGTGAATCTCAGATGAAAGAACTTAATATTCTTATTCCCTAGTAAACTCTGTAGGAAATGTCCCCATAGTTATAGAGTTTGAAACAGAACAAATTAACTGATTAAGACAATGACTCTTAAGTTTTTAGTAACCATTTAGTAATGTACTAATTTGGTCATTTTTAAAATGTGTTCATTGATTAAATGAAGAAGAAATTATGTTATGAAACTTGTGGCATCATAACAGATGCAAATGAAATGAACAGAATAATAGCACAGTATTATGAAAGAGTGCATTCCAACATATTTGACCATTTCAATGACATGAACAAAATACCTAGAAATACACACTCTACTCAATTTGAACAGATACATAGAAAAAGATCATCAAGAAACTTTCAACCACCCCCAAAAAATCCAATACTAGATACCTTCACACAGAAATTCTACCAAGTGTTCAGAGAAGAGTTGTTGCCAATTCTATGCAAACTATTCCAGAATATAGGAAGTTATTATAAATTCCTAAACACAGTCTATGAAATCACCCTAATCCTGACAAACAAACCAGAAAAGGAACCCAAAAGGAAACCATATGGAACACATCATGAACATAGAGGTAAAAATTCTCAACAAAATTCTGGCCAATAGAATCCAACAACTAATAAAAAAAGTGCATCATGACCAAGTGGGATTCATACCAGAAATTCAAGGATAGTTCAACACATGAAAAACAATGAATTTAACCCAATTAATGTGAACAAGATAAAGGATAAGAAACACACAATCATATCAATCAATGTAGAAAAAAAAACATTTTACAAGATTCAATATCCAGTCCTGGTAAAAACACTAAATAAGAAACAAATCAAAGTGAAACACCAGAATATAGTAAAGGCCATATAAGAAAGCCAATGGCCAATATCACACTCAATGGTGAAGAGCTGAAAATATTTCCATTGAAAAGGGGAGCATGAAAAAACAAGAAAAAAAAGAAAAACAAAGAAAAAGAGAGCATGACAATGAACAGGGACCCTATCATCAAGATTATTCACCATGCCGTTGGCAATCAAAACCATAAGAAAATAGCACAAAATTAAAGGAGTACAATTGGGCAAAAAAGAAATAAAACTCTCACTCTTTGCAGAAGCTATGATTTTATAATGAGAACCCCAGGATCTCCACAATAAAATTGTTGGAAACAATTGAATAATTCTGTAAAGTAGCAAAATAGAATATTAACAAGCAGAAATCAATTGGACTTCTATATACTAGTGATGAAAGATTCAAAATAGACACCAAGAAAACAATGTCATTATAAATAACCACAAAAACTTGAAATACCCATGGATAAAACTAACCCAAGAAACAAAAGATGTGTACAAAGAAAACTACAGAAATTAATACAAGAAACTAAATGAGACCTACATAAATGGAAGAATATTATGTGTTCATGGATAGAAAGATTCAATATTTTGAAAATTTCATTCTTACTAAAGCAATCTACATACTCAATGTAAACCCAATCTAAATCCCAAAATAGTTCTTTAAAGAAGTGGAAAAACTAATGACCAACTTCACTTGGTGAAGGAAGTGTTGCAGCATAGACAAGGAACTCTAAAACAAGAAAGTAGGTGGATGTCTGATCACTAAACCTATTTCACAGCCAAAGTTGTCAAAATAGTACTGGTAAAATGACAGAGAGACTAATGTAATAAGAGAGAAAACCCAGAAGTAAAGGCATCTACTTACAGACAATTTTAACAAAGGATCAATAAATATTAGATGTGAAGAAGATAGCCTGTTCAACAAATTGTGTTGGAAAAACTTGATATCTATTTGTAGAAGAATAGAACAGGATCCATATTTCACCTCATAAACAAAAGGAACTCAAGGTGGACAAGAAATCTAATGTAAAATTCAAAGCCATCCGGATCATCTTCAGAAAATTGGGACAAAATTAAGGACACCAGTGCAGGCTATATACAGGCTACCAAATATAAGATAGGAAGCACATGCAGTGGAAGACAAAATAGATAGATGAGACCTATTAAAATTAAACACTACATACATCAAAAGATTTCATCAAAAGAGTAAAATGATATTGGTAAAATGTATTTGCAGAACTGATGAAGGAAAAATTACTAAAACGTACAGAATACTGAAAACCCACAATAGCAAAGTCCTCTTAAAAGGTGGGAAAAGTACCTGAACAGACAATTCATGAAGGCTGTCACCCCAAATTACTTGCAAGCACATAAGAAAAAGCTCTCATTCACTAGCCATCTGGAAAATACAAATCAAAACAACCCTGAGACATCATCTAACACCCACAATGTGGCCCAATAAAAAAAAAAAAAAAAACAGAGAACAGCAAATGCTGGAGTTGGTTTGCAAGATTTAAAAGCTTATACACTGGAGAAATTTTCAGCAGGCACTGAAAATGTCATACAACCAAGCAGTCCTATTCCTGGGGATATAATCCAAAGAAATAAGGGCAAATCAGGAACAAATGGGTGCCCTTCCAAGTTTATTGCACCAATTTGGAAACAGACCAATTCCCCATCAGTAGAAAAATGGATTAAACACATGCTCTGGAATACACACACAAGAGAATATTACAAATCCATAAAAATCAGTGATGAGGCTGAGCCCCGGTGGCGTAGTGGTTGTGCGCGGGACTGCAACCCACTGGGACGGAGGTTCAATTCCAGCAATGGGGCTGGGCCTCCTACTCCCACCACCAGAGAGCAGTGATGCCCCCCCAAAAAAAATCAGTGATGAAATGATGGAACACCTCATGATATGAAGGAATCTGGAAGCCATTATGCAGAGTGAAGTGAAGTTACTCAACCACAAAAGGACAGATAATAGAGTCTACTGCTGTAGGAATGAACCCCAGGGTGGGACCTGGCTCAGGCGCTCTGGCCAGCCAACCCTCTGACCTGATGAGGAGGAAGCTTGGGAGAGCCTATGTACTTGCACTGTGCTCTCTGTCTTTGGATTGTGAAGACCACTTTGGTGGAAGATCTAATCAGCTGGGATTAGATTTTCAAGTGAAAAGGAGGGGAGGTTGACTGCTTAGTGGCTGCTATGCAAATTTGTGTCAAGGTCACCTGGACTGGTAGACAATCTAGCCAAAGTAATGAGGATACTGATTGGAAAATCAAGCCAAGAGTTGGAAAATAATGTATACTTGTCTTGGAGAAGTCAAGAGCATGTCTATGGGCCATAAAAAAAGAAGAGGAGCAACTTCTTATTAGTGAAAAAATTGACTACCAATAATTTTAAGCACCCTAAGTCGAAAGCATGCCTGAACTATGTGCCTAATAGGCCACATTGTTTCAAGTTTCTGTTCAGACCCTGGACCCAGGTCATGTGCCATTGAATTCCAGAACACTGAACCTGTAGCTTCAAGGTATACAAAATTCTCCAAAGGCCATACAATAGAGATGCGGTGTGGAAACCCAACTATTTGGACTAAGTTTTACCTCAAACACACCTGAGGACTTAATAATACACATTAAGACTTAATTATATGATATGGGAAGAATCAGACAACAAGCTATAAAAAGAGAATTGAACCTCTGGTAGGCCTAATATTTATTTCCTATTTCAATGACCTACTTGCTGTATTAAGATATGTATTATTCTGGCAGAACTGTGTCTGACATTGTCAGTGAATATTATTGTAAGTTTTCCCTGACCACCAACTCTCATAATTTGGGTAAATAACACCCAGTCATGTAAGAATTTATTCTGTACAACTGACAAATTCACGGGTTGCTATTTTCAGTTAACCAACACTTGCTCAATCTCCTTTTCTCCATAGTGTTTTAAAATCACTGCCATAGATAATCAATAGCACTATAAACAAAAGTGTTTATGCTGCAAGAGGATAGTCCCTAAGATTCTCCTCAATAAAATAACAAAGATGTCTCCAAAGTGAACCAGGGGCAGATAAAAAACAGAGGTTTAGGTATGGACTGTGGGCTCATACTTTATCCCATCTCCGATCTAAGAATAATCAGTTCTTATTATATGGTCCTACTTGACACTTGCCCTCATGAAGGAAACTTGAAATATGTGACAGCTATAGTAAATTGTCATGAAGAACTTAGATGGTGTCTGGCTATGAGAAAGAATAGTGTCTAGGGTATAAATGGCTTGCTGCCTAACAAAAGAAATCTAAGTGAGATGTCAATAAAACTCTCACGGAGGAAGTACATAGACATCAATTACCAAAGGATTACAAATTACATAATCCAAATCCAAGGAAGGGAGTAGCATCACCATGAAACTGTGAGATTCTGGTTTGTGGAATACTTTGGATGACAGTGAAAGCCCCCAAGTACATTAACAGCTCTCCACAGGGAATAAGCCTCCACTGATGTCCAGTGACCCATAATGGAGTCATGAGCATAGCCTGGCTATCAGACAGTGAGAATTAGGCAAAAGATTATAGTGGATTAAAATGATAAATCTGAATGTAATGGCTAAAACCTTGTCATTTGGTCTTCTTTTTGATACACTTTGTGCTTGATCTGGTTTTTTTTAATGAATCATTTTATTGGGGACTCATACAACTCCCATCACAATCCATACAAACATCAATTGTATGCAGGCCACATTTACATACTTATTGCCATCATCACTCTCAAAACATCCTCCCTCCCTCCAGACCCCAAGTATCAGCTCCCTATATTACCTTTCCTCCCCACCTTCCGCTTGAACACTTAGTAATTAACAAATTGCTATTTTTTTCATACTGTACACTGTGCAATGTGTCCCAACACTCGCTTACCTGTTGTCTGTGTCCCAGAGAGGAAGCTATGTGTAGATTCCTGAAGCTAGTTCTCCCTTTCTATTCCTCCATCCCTCCACCCTCCTGGTGTTACCGTTCCTATTACTAGTCTTGATGGATCATCTATCCTAAATTTCCCATGTTTTCAACTTCACTGTACATTTCCTGATCTAGCTGATTCTATGTGATAAAATTGGGGTCATGATAATGGGTGGGAGGCAGCATTTGGGAACTAGAGGAAGGTTGCATATTTCATTACTACTACCCTATATCTTAACTGGCTCATCTCCTCCTTGCAACCCCACTGCAAGAGGATGTCACCTCACCTATTGACGGGCTTTGGGTCCCCAATATGTACCCACCTGATTAATAATTATATAATTTTAGCTCTTTGATGCCTGATAACAGATCCCTTCACCACCTCATGATCACACAGGCTGCTGTGCTTCTTACGTGTGGGCTTTATTGCTTCTGAGCTGAAAGGCCGCTTGTTTAATCAAGACCCCAGATGCTACATCTTTTGGTAGCCGGGCACCATCAGCTTTCTTCATCACATTAGCTTATGCACACATTTGTCCTCAGCGATCATATCAGGAAAGTGAACACACAATGTTATGCTTTTTAGTTCTTGAAGCCTGATTTCTAATCCCTTTGAAACCTCGTGATCCCACAAGCTAGTGTGCTTCTTCCTTGTGGGCTTTGTTGCTTTTGAGTTAGATGGCTCCTTGCTTACTTTCAAGTCTTTAAGACCCCAGATACTCCATCTTTTGATAGCCAGGCACCATCAGCTATCTTCACCACCTTTGCTTATGCACACATTTGTCCTCAGCGATCATATCAGGAAAGTGAGCACGCAATGTTATGATTTTTAGTTCTTGAAGCCTGGTATCTAATCCCTTTGATACCTTGTGATCCCACAAGCTGGTGTGCTTCTTCCATGTGGGCTTTGTTGCTTCTGAGCTAGATGGCTGCTTGTTTACTTTCAAGTCTTTAAGACCCCAGATGCTCCATCTTTTGATAACCAGGCACCATCAGCTTTCTTCACCACCTTTGCGTATGCGTACATTTGTCTTCAGTGATCATGTAGGGAAGGTGAGCATCTTGGAATGCCAATTTAATAGAACAAAGTGTTCTTGAACCAAGGAGGTACTTGAGTGAAGGTCCAATGCCCATCTGTTGTCCTACTACTAATCCTATAAGTATGAACATTAATCTCTTTGTCCATCATCACATAAATATATGCCCCTATGTACATAACTGTATTTGAACCTCTATAAATGCCCATTATCCCCCACTTTCTTCCTCTATTTCCATTTGCTTCCCTCTTGTCCCACTATCACGCTCAATCTCCATTTGGGTTTCAGTATTTTCACTCTGTTACATTAGTCTTAATCAATCCTTATTGGCCTTCTCTCACCCACCTTGTCATTGAATTTGTATCAATTGTTATTCCCTTTTTCCAGGGCTGGTTGACATCACCACCTTTCCCCCGCCTCTCCCTCTTTCATGTCCCTTACCCTGGAACTATCAGTCCTGTATTTTCGCTTTCAAACTCTTTGTCCAGTCTATCTTGTCTAGATAGACCTGCATAGGTAACAATATGTACAAAAAAAGTCTCCTAAAATTAAGCAACTATTTTATTTGATCTGGTTTTTAATATTTCTCTTTTTCAAAAAAGGGGGTTTATCTCCCTTTTTTTGTCATCTCAGTAGCCTTCTTGATTCTCTATTATTTCTTTCTTTCTGTGGTATATGAAACCTAAAATAGGTGAAGTTCTAGAGACAATAACTAGAATAAGAGTTCATGGAGAAGGCGGGAGAAATGAGAACTGATATCTAGGAGTTCACAGAGGAAGAAAATGTTTTGAAACTGACTGTTGTAGCACTTACACACCACTGCTTGATATTATTGAACTAAGTAATGGTGTGATGTCTTGATTGGCCCCTAATAAAATGGTTTGGCTAAAAACAATACAAATAAGAGGCAATCATAATCTCTGTTAAAAGATTCAGTCTTAAGTTGTACTGTTTAAAGCTTAAGTTTAATTATTTGTTTAATTTTGAATATGTAATATATATGTCAAAATATGCAGTTAAAATAATTTCAAAATTTTAAATAATAATATTAAACAAGCAAAAGCTAGAAACATCACCCTTGCCATAACGTCATGTTTTCTTGGGGAAAATATGCATGTAAAACAATAAATACTAAGTACAAGGATGAGTCAAAAGAAATGAAAACTTACAAAACCTTGAAAAGTGACAGTAGGTATTACAGAGGCAGGATTTTACCTGTATATTTAAACATGTTTTGGAGTTTACCGCATACAGAGTGAAGTATAATGACAAATAATTGCTTGAGAACACAACGACAGCACTTTTTTTTTAACCTTCATTCATTTCTACATATTTTCTTTCTATTGATCCTTTGGTGTCAGCTCCTCATTTTTCTCTAGTTCTCTAGTCTCTTGCTTTCTAAGAGTAGAAAGTTTGGACCAGCAAAGCATCCAACCCAGGGATGTCCAAGTCCCTAAGTCCAACATTAGTCAATATATCCAGCATCAATGTACAAGATCCTCTTCAATCTCACAAATCACACACAATGATGCCCACTGCAGGAGGAAAGCCAAATCAGTGAACCTGTCAGCATCTCAGTGATGACAGGGGTCCTCTCACAGCTGCTCTAGCACCCAGGATTGCGTCAGTGTAGGTCCCTGTGTCTCCTTCTCTGGAATGTCTCACAGGAAGTGAGTCTTGCAAGTTGAAGAAAGAAACCAGCTAGGCCAGCTGCACCTTGGTCCGACCTTACTTCTCTTAGAAAGCAAGAGACTAGAGAACTAGAAAGACGAGGCTTACCAAGCTATTCGTCTCTCCACGCTTCAATGAATCCCACATGTGTTTATTAGCCAGGTTTGCACAATAAACTTTAACTATATTATCTAGTGTGGGTATCTCTTGTGTTTGTTCTTTTAAAGCATTCTTTCTCCACTATGAAAAGATCCATACACACCCTTTAGTAACTTTTTAATAACCTTTGCACATGCAAAATCTATGATATCATCTGTAATATCTCTTCTTTATATTAAACATAGTTACAGGATTACAATTTTTGCAAGATATTTTACAATTGTGAATCAGAATCATCTTAATGGCAATAGATTTGTTTACTTCTTTTAAAAAATTTCAAAATTTACTTTCATTTAAAAAATTCCATTTTTGGTTTTTCTTTGTATTTATGGAAATAAAATGATATTTCCTTGTTGAATTAAAATGTCCTGAGCCCCGGTGGTGTACTGGTTGAGTGTGGGATTGCGGCCCACTGGCTTGGCGGTTCAAATCCAGCAGTAGCTCTCCAGTCTTGACGATTCCTTATGAATTCCCTGACAGTGTGCTTCATCCATGTGGGCTTGTTGCATCACTGCTGAATGGCCACTTGTTTAATTTCAAGCCTTTAAGAACCCAGATGCAATATATTTTAATAGTCAGGCAACATTTGCGTTCTTCATCCCATTTGCTTATATATTCATTTTGTCTTCAGCAATTTTTTGGAAGGGTGAGCATCTCAGAATCCCAATTTGTTCTTGTATTGAGGAAGTGTATGAGCAGCAGGTCGAAGTCTGTCCACTACCACAGTGCATTGCCAAATAAATATATGTACATAGGCCAATACCTCTATTTTTGTGGATTAATGTATTTACATATGTTCACACCTATGCTTATACCTCTATCCATTCATTGCTTTGCTTCCTAGGTCCTTCCTCTGTTACCTTTTATCTTCCTCCAGTCCCCCCATCAATTTCTCCCTATTTTCCCCTCTTAGAACTTCCTCTTACCTAGTTTCCTATTGCGCCCACACCATCAGGATCTCGATCTCTTTCTTGTGATTGACTCTGATTCCCTAGTTTTACCCTTGTCTATGGTGCTGCCTGCTACCCACAATCCTCCTTCCCCCATAGATCTGACCCCTCCAGTTCCCCCCACGACCATTGGTTCCACTGAGTTCTAGAGATAGGCTTACCACGCCTATCATACAAATGTAGGCAAACTGTGTTAGTGTGGGTAGACTAGAGAAACAAATTCATAAACATGCATATGTGTATGACAAAGAGGTTTATATGCAAGAGCCATTGAACATTAAGAAAGAATCCAAGCCCAGTCCAGTCCAAAGACATAAGTCTGATAGTAGTCCATATGTCTGATACCAATCTACAAGTCCTCTTCAGACTCATGAAGCACATGCACTGACACCAGGACAATCCTAGGCAAGTGGATGCAGGCTGTGGCGTATCCAGAGGTCATAGAAGCATCTCAGAACTGGCAGGGGTCTCACTGTGGCTCCTCCAGTTTCCAGGGCTCAGGGTTTATCAGCATGCTGTCATGTGTCTTGTCAGTTGCAATGTCTTCCAGGGCAATAGTTGGAGGAGGTCATGTCTCCTACTTCCAGAAGGATTACCAGATTTCCCAAAATTTTCAGAGTAGAAGGCCATGTCCACACAGAGGTCTCATTGACTATCTCCAGATTAACAGTCTAGACTCCACCTCTACAACCTTAATCTTCAAATTGACACCAGATTAGGTGACTGTCACACAAACCATGACATACCAAACAAAAAGAAAACAAGATTTAAAGAAGTAAAAGTGATTTTTTTAAAAATATTTTTTTAAAAGGTGAAATTTATACAGAATTCCAGGTTTGTTCATGGAACTTCATAACTCTTTCTCCACTGGTTATAGAGGATCTCCCCCTCTCAGCCTAAAGTACATCTGTGGGGCTCTTCAGGGAGTTTGTTTCTTTGCTTTGCTTCAGTGGCTCATCTGTTATTTTCCATTCTTAGCTTTCCCTGCTGTGGGGGACTGAGACCGCAATGCCTCCCCACTGTGTGGCCTGAGGGATGTCCTCTGTCCCAGTCTGCTCCAATAAGGCGATAACCCTGGTATGAACTGTGTTGACCCCACAGTCCCCTCTGTGTCCCAGCTGTTTCCCCACAGGGATGTCATCCTCTGAGCCTGGTGTGCCAACATGGAGTCCAACCCTTTCTCTTCTTCATTCCAGCTCAGCTTCCATGTGGACAGAGCATGTTGGTCCCTTTCCCCAGTCTACAGGTTTAATCATATTCTCCGTAAGGCATATTTCTAAGGATGGAGACATATTGACTCTGTTTAAGGTCAGTCTTGTAACAAGCTCTTTTCATTCATTCCTCCACACACAGCCACATTTCACTCATGGTTTGGTGCACTGTGGTAGGTTCTGCATGCCCACTCTCAATTCTGTGGAGACAAGAACAATATGCACTCTGGGTGGAGTAGTGTGCTGTTCCCACCTGTCATCCCCTCCTTTCTGCCCACACCTTCTTTTTCTCCTTCTCCCTTCCCTATTCCACTTCTTTGTGTTGGAAAAACATGTACTTCCTTGGGTTTGGTCTAACCTCCTTAACTCCCTGTACCTCTAGCTGAATCTTGAGATATATAGGTGACTTCTCTCCTTTACCTACTGTGATGTCTACAGTTACCTCAGGGGGCTTATGCTGTACTTCTCTTTTTGTGATTGGCTGATCTCCTCTACCAAAATTTCTTCTGACTCTTCCCAAGAGATGATGTGTTCCATGTGACCATCAGCGCTTTCTAGTGATACATGGTACTGCATTGGGTGTATCTGCCAGAGTTTACTGATCCACTATCTACCAATGGGAATTCAAGTTATTTCCAAGTGTTTGTGATTGTGAATTGCACTAAAAAGAAAAGCACCATCCAGTGTTTTAGAGTGCCCAGGTTATTGCATTCCAAGAGACTTGCCTAAGAGATTATTGCCAAATTAAAGTAAAAGGGAATTCTTTGGATTTCTTGGATTTTGAACTAGTGGTTTTTGTCAGAAGCTGAAAAAAAATTCTGGAACCATGAAAAAAATTCCTCTCTAGCACTGAATGTTAAAGGAAGCCTATGGCAGGCTGAAATGCTTGTTAGGTGAAGAAATGGATCTACTTGTTGAGTGAAAGTGGGAGACAAGCAACAGTAGAGAGGTTGAATTTGGAAACTTGCACCTATGGATCTGATTTATAAGGAACTAGAGGAGAAGGTGACAGTGGGTTGACTAGTCTGAAGTTCGTGACCTAGGACAAGGGGGCTAGGGTTTTTGAAAATTTGTCATGGGGCCATAGTCTCGAGGCAAGGTAATCACTGGGCATCCCACGAGGCTAAAAGAGGCAGCCCACAATGAGCTGCCCAGAACCCAAACATATGAAGAGAGAATTTTTCAGCCTATGGACTTGTGCATAATGCAGCAGACCTTATGGATGGCTTGTCCTGGTTTGACTTTGCTTATGGATGCGGAGATCACAAAATTTCCCTGGAATGAAGATTCTTCACATCAAAGAATGTGATTGTCTTGTCAGAACAACGAGTTAATGTAAGGTAGTATAGAAATGGAATACACTAAATTGGGGGATAAAGGCATGAAATAACTGGCTTACAAACTTTCATAAGAGGGGGAATATATTCACAGGATTATAGGATTATGGTGTAGGTGCTACCTAACTGCAATTATTAGTAATAGGGTATTTCTGGTTTGTTTACTCACAGAATGTTATGTTTATATGAGGGTGGCACATACTAAATTGTATGCATTTTAGTTTTTTTTCTTTTTTTCTTTTTTTCTTTTTAATTTTATTGGGGGCTCTTACAGCTACTACAACATTCAGTACATCATTTGTATCAAGCACATTTGCACACATATTTCCACATACAT
>PVJH01027787.1:0-28194 GCA_004026705.1 Nesogale talazaci
CACACACACAACAGTGCGCAGACTATTATTATATAATATGCACACACACAACAGTGCGCAGACTATTATTATATAATATACACACACACAACAGTGCACAGACTATTATTATATAATATGCACACACACAACAGTGCATAGACTATTATTATATAATATGCACACACACAACAGTGTGCAGACTATTATTAATATAATATGCACACACATATTCAAGGGGGGAAGGGGATGCAGACTTCTTAGCCTTCAGGAAACACCTTGAGGGACTGAGCCACCAGGGTTATAGGCTTAGGTCTCGTCTCTTACGGGAACAGTGCAGGCCACATAACCAATGTTCCCCACCCTACTTAAAAACTTACAAGTCGTCACCTAGGATATAAATAATGGTCTCTTCCCATCCCGACCAAAATATCATGAAGAAAAGGTTTTTTAAAACTCAAGGAAACATTAGTCCAGGGCTGAGCCCCGGTGGCGTCGTGGTTGTGCGCGGCACTGCGGCCCACTGGGATGGAGGTTCCATTCCAGCTCCACGGAGCAAAGGCTGGGCCTCCTACTCCCACCACCTGAGGGCAGTGATGCCCCCCCCCCAAAAAAAGAAACATTAGTCCAAAGACCCCCAGCTCCCACTCACCTGACTCTAGACAGTGTCTGGCGTCCCGTATGACCGCTCGCTGTGAGGTCACACGGGGAGGCTCCCGACAGGGTGGACGACAAAGGACGACATTCAAAATCAAACTGGTCTGACGGAAACCGGGGACACTCTTCAAGTCTGGAGCGGACCCCGGCCAGCAGCCGCCTTTTGGCCACTCACCAGGCAGGCCTCTCGATGAATAGCCACACTTCCGGGGAACATGCTCTTCTGAACAATCCACCCCACAAGCCCCAAAGGGCAGCATCTGCCCCCAACAAGCCGCAGAGGGCAGGGAAGGAGATGGCTGCTGGCTCCATGGCGGAGCTCCTTTTGCCGTCTGGGAAGTCACATTTTCGAAGCAGCTCCCAGCAGCCTGGACACTGCGACTTGATGGCCGTGGGTTTGGTTTGGGGTGTGGCTAATCCCACACTGTGTGAAGACCCGACAGAAGGGAACCCCTGCCGGCCCTGCTACACGGCCCCTGCCCAAAACCAGGACAGGCTTTCAGCAATGCTGCGGAAGGCTGGAGGACAAAACCCCAATCATGGCGGAGAAACAGGGCTGGGGACAGCACAGTGTCTGTGGCCCCGGTTGTCCGGCCCTGACCGCTGTGTTGACCCCGGGGCTTAGGCAATGGGCGGTGACTGCTGTGTGTCCACCCTCAGCCCCTGCAGCTTGCGCTCATGTGGGAACAGCACTCCAGTGGCCCCTAATACGGGGGATGGCAACCACACTGCTAGGAAACAGTCCAGGGAGAGGAGAACAGTGACCATGGTGGCAGGCCATCACCCTGAAGGACGGTGACTGCAATGACAGTTGGCTTGCAGAGTGACATCCCCCTCAGGGCTTACACACCCCGTATGCAGGCCGTGGGGGGGGGGGCGCCGGGGGAGACCAGGAGTACCCGCCTCCTGTGTAGGCTCTGAGGCTCCTGGTCCCCACACTGAAGCTGGGGGCAGGAGGTGTGCCCCCAGTGATTTCAAAAGGCATGTCCTGAGAGGAAACCCCCAGACTCCTGGGAGGCTCGCAGAGTCCACCACTGGGATGTTTGGGCAGGCGGCCTTCCTGGGACTCCCTTAGTTTTAGTGAGATCAACTGGAAAGTGGGGTGGCCTGGCCCCATCCACCTCGGGGGCCCAGAATGTGTGGACTCTGAAGGACCTTGAGAGGATAGGGCTGAGACGGGTGAGTCTGGTGCAGACTAGGAGCCGTGCCTGTGCTGGCCAGGTCCCCTGTGCTGTCCTCCTGGAGCTGTAGGAGTGTCCAGGCCCCTCTTCCACCCCTGTGGCTAGAACCCGTGGGATGCTGGAGCACTTTAAACCGAGCAAACACAGAGCCACAAAGTCGGTGCTCTGCCACCACGCAGCTGCCAGACCCATCGGATCCACAGAGCAAAGGCTGCTTCACTCTGCACTCGGCTCCAGAGGGACAGGAGCCCTGGACAGGCGCCTGGGATGGGCTCCTGGTCCTGCTCACCTCCTGGCCTCCTCTGCCTCCTCTGGGCTTTGAACTGACCTCTCTGCTGCCAGGGAGAGCGGAGCAGGCCCTGGGGAGACCTGAGACTGGGTTTCTAGAAGGTCGCCAGAGTCGAAGCCCTAACAAGACCCCAGCCTTGAGCTAGCAGTTTGGTTTCCGAGAACTCATCGTGGAAAGCACGGGACGCGAGGGCACCGGTGAGGCCCAGGAAGGTCCCCCAGCACCGCTGACCGGCTTCACTGCACCCACCCATGCCAAACCCGTCCAGCGGCAGCCATGTCCACGTTGTGTGTCTGCAGCCTGGGTGGGTCGTCCTCACCATCTGTCACCCATTTCACCCCTTGCCCACTTCACAGATGGGATCCTCGAGCCCACAGGCAGGCTGAGCAGCCCCCCCAATGGAACCAGCCCAAAGGGTCGCCGAGGCATGGTCAAGCGGGGCTGTGGACCACCATGCCCCTGGGAGTGGGCACCCAGTGTGCCGTTGAGAGCGGGGAGCTCACTTACCCACGGGGGTGGGGGTGGGGGTGGGGGCTCCCTCCTCCTGGGCAGAGGCCATCCACCCTGAGCACCTGGGTTGGGTTTCTGCAGGAGTCGGGTTCTGTTTACAACCCAGATCTGAGCCTGAGCTCATGGAGGGAGCCAACGCCCACCTCCTGGGAGGGGCAGCATGCGTGTACGGCCGCCCAGGGGCCCACAGGTCGCCGGCATGCTACCAGGGGGCCTCCCGCCCTGATGTCCTCAGCAGCGAAGCAGCCATGTCCCAGGGTCTCTCTCAATCTTCCGGCCAAACTCTAGGGGACACCCAGGGACCAGTGCCCTCCGTGGAGTCAGGGGACCCCCCCCAGACTGCTTAGGAGGCGGGTTCCCAGCCCAGGGTCACAGCCCCAGGTCCGGCTTCCATGAGAACCCAACTGAGTCCTCCTGAGGGCCCCTCGTCCGTACTGACCATGCCCACAGAGCAGGCCTCTGGCCAGAAGCACTCCCCTCTGACAGACCAGCCCCTGCAGGGGCGAGCTTAGTCTGAAGCCCATGTGGTTGGTCCAACGGCCTCCGGGTGAGCGCACCCAACTGAAGCGAACGCCCCCAACACCAAACCCACGGCCAGCCGGCCGGCCGGCCAGTGCCAACTCACAGCGCCCCCTGTGGGTTCCCGAGACTGTGACTGCTGATGGGGCTGAAAGCCCAGTGTTCCCCCTCCGAGCTGGGGGTGGTTTCAAACTGGCCACTATGAGGCTCGCAGTCCAAGGTGTGGCCACTGCACCACCAGGCTCGAAGGACAGAAGCAAAACCAAGTTTGTCTCCCACACACTTCCTCAGAGGAAAGGAGACTGAATAGCAAAACGGGGGAACTCCAAAGCGGGCGTGTGGGGGGGGAGGGGGCGGAGAGGGTGGGCTGTGTGTGAGAGTGTATTACACAGGCTTCATTCACCGCAGGCTGCCCCGGAGGCAACTAGTAGTGCCAGTGCCAGCGCGCGGCCAGCTGCCCTCGTGTGTAGATGGCGTGTATCGGGACCCAGCGCGGGCACGCTTGCTGCTCGGAGCTCTACCGCAGGACAGAGCGCTGATGGCCCACAGTGTCATGGGGCCGTGCCGAGTGCTGTGGCTGGTGTTCTGCGCCATCCAGAGGAGACTGTGATGCTCAGTGGTCTGACAGGCGTGGACCGGGTGTCCCTCCAGGGTGTGACACGATGTGATCACGTTGGACGAGGTGATCTGGTGTGCGTTGGGGAGAGGCAGGGCTGCCTGTCTATACACGGAGGCTCCAGCCGCGCTCATGAGCTCTCGCTCTCCCTCTCTCTCCTCTGGCCTTCGGTTCCTGGACCCGAGCCAGCAGAAACCACCACTGGACCTGAGCCTAGCCCTCTCTGCTATGGCAGCCATGTCTTGACAATTGTGACAGGCATGTTCTTGACACTTCCCTCTGTGTGTTCGCAGACACGCTCCACTGGTTCGGCTCCTTGGGAGAACCCAGACTAAGACTCTGAGGACCTTTCTGAAGGGGAGGAGGTCCTGCAGGCCCCAGCACGCCCCTCTCACCCCCATTAACACATGGTCGGCTAGACTCAGGACCCACCCACGCCGGTACTGCCTCAGCATAACTGACACCACCTTCAAAGGCCAGTTTCCGAAACAGGTCACAGATACACACTTGGGAGTTCAGGCTTTAACACAGCTTCTTCTTTTTTCCCCCTACTTATATGCTTATTTTATAGACAAACTGAACAGCAAAATGACAAGTAGACAGCTAATGTAAATAAGGTCATTACAAACTCAGGGAGTATTTTTTATCTTAAATGATCCTATTTAGAAAAAAAAAGACACATACCTTTCCATATTAAGTATTATAAAGTTTCACAATTTAACTCAACAAGTTTTATTCGCTTCTATACAAAATTAAAAAGATTAGAGGAGAATATACTTTAGTTTTTTCTTAAAAAGTACTTTTATTGGGGGCTCTTATCAAAATCCATACATTCCTCCAATGTGTCAAGCACATTTGCACACATGCCACCATCATCATTTTCAAAGCACTCTCTTCCCATTTGAACCCGTGATATCAGCTTCTCACTTCTTCCCCCTCTCCTTCCTGCCCTCCCTCATGAACCCGGATAAGTTATAGTTTATTATTTTCAGATCTTACATCATCCTCTGTCACCCCTCACCCACTTTTCTGTTATTCATCCCCCTGGGAGAGAATTCTAGGTTGATCCTTGTGATCGAGTCCTCCTTTCTCCCCACACCCTCCCCTAATTTTCCTGGTATCCCCACTCTCCTTGTTGGCCCTGTGGGGTTTATCCTGGAGTCCCTGTGTTGAGGGCTCTTATCTGTAGCAGTGCACATGCTCTGGTCTAATCCAATTTGTAAGGTAGAATTGAGGTCATGATAGTGGGGGGAAGGAATGACCAAAGAGCTAGAGGAAAGTTGTGTGTTTCATCAGTGCTATGCTGCACCTTGACGGGCTCATCTCTTCCCTGTGACCTCTCTGAGGGGATGTCCAGTGGCTCACAGATGGGCATTGGGTCTCCACTCCATGTCCCCCTCCCCATTCACTTTGGGTATGGTTTTATTCTGGGTCTTAGATGCCTGATACCTGATTTTTTTTTTTTTTTTTTTTAGGCATCACTGCCCTGGTGGTGGGAGTAGGAGGCCCAGCCTTTGCTCCTGTGAGCAGGAATTGAACCTCCATCCCAGTGGGCCGCAGTCCCCCGCACAACCACTACGCCACCAGGGCTCAGCCCTGATACCTGATCTTATCAGCACCTCATGGTCACACAGGTTGGTGTGCTTCTTCCATGTGGGCTTTGTTGCTTCTGAGCTAAATGGCCGCTTATTTATTTTCAAGCCTTTAAGACCCCAGATGTTATATCTTTTGATAGCTGGGCACCATCAGCTTTCTTCACCACATTTGCTTATCCACACATTTGCCTTCAGCGATCAGTTCCAGGAAGCTGAGCATCACAGAATGCCGGATGTTAAAACAAAAGTGTTCTTGTGTTAAGAGAGTACTTGAGTAGAGGCCCAACGTTCATCTGCAGCCATAATTCTTAACATCTAGATATGTGTACATAGGTCTATTCCCTTCTCCTTTTATTTATATACACACACACACTCACACACACACAGGCACATGCCTATATTTAGGCCTCTGTAAATGTCCTTTGCCTCCTGGTTGTTGCCTCTATTTCCTTTGACTTCCCTCTTGTCCCACTACCGTGTTCGGCTTTCATTCAGGTGGTAATTCTTTGCTGCTACAGTGCCCTTGCTTGAGCCCCACTAGGCATCCCACAACCTTCCTTCCATTGATTTTAATTCACTTGTTCCCTTGTCCCTGAGTTGGTCCCCACTCCTTCCTTTCTCCCATCTCCCTTCTTCTGTATCCTCCCAGAACCATTAGTTCCATTCTTTTCATCTCTGAACTATTTATCTTGCCTATCTTACATAGATAGACATGCAGACACATTAATAAGCGCAAGAAAACAGGCAACAAGGGAAATTAAAAACAAACAAAACAATAACATCAAAAAACAAACACAAAGTAACAAGAGCAAAAAGAAAGCCACTGACAAAAATAGAAAAGCCTATAAATCGTTCAAGGTCTGTTTGTTGGCCTTTACGAGTGTTTTCCAGACGAGTCTGACAGGGTGCCACGCTCTCTGCAAGTCTGTGTTTGGGAGTCCCGGGGCTCCATCACTCTGCTTCCCAACATCACTTCTCAAGCACCGTTCAACCCACACCCCCCACTGCTGTCGAGTCGGTCCTGACACAAGTGCCCCTTCGAGTACACTGCCTCACTCCCGCAGTCCAGGGGACCCCCAGGAGAGCTCAGACTGCTCTCCGAGGGCCTCATCTTCCTCCCAAGGAGTGTCTGGTGGTTCTAAACTGCTGACCTTGTGGCTGGAAGTCCAACGTGTAGCTACAAGGCCGTAGGTCTTTCTGGAAGCACACCGCCCATCTCTCTCCCACAGAGGCTGCTGGCTTCTCCCAACCTCCGTGAGCCACCAAGTGCTTAACCGCTGTGCCACCAGGCCTCCTGTGAATCCACAACAAACATCCCCAAACCCAAGCAACCCAACAGTGGGGGGCAGACTGCCCTTAGGGTCCCTGAGGCTGCCTCTTCCTCCTGAGGAGCAGCTGGTGGTGCCTGAACCGCAGACCCTGCAGTTAGCAGCCCAATGCCTAACCCACAGCGCCACCAGGGCTCCCCTGAACCCCGATCCCGAGTCTTGAGAGTTAGCCGACCCAGAGCCAGGAGCTGATGACATGGACAGTCCCTGCGGTGGACTCAGTCAGCCCTGAGAACACCCGGCACGCAGGTCCCCCACAGCAGCGGTGGAGGGGTGAAGCTGGCTGTCTGGATGTCCAGAAAGGGGGTGGTGAGGAGGAGCTCAGGGTGCAGGGGACTGGACTTGCGTTGTGGTGACCACTGCCCTCTGAGAGAGGCGGCTCTGCGGCCAGAGCCCTCCTGGGGCTGTAGGTCACACTGGAGCACCGTTCAAGCCCAGCGGCTCCCGGGGACCAAGATGAGACTGGGAGCTTCCAAGCAGGGGCCAGCCTGGGAATCCCTGTGGGCAGCCCTGCTCTGACCTACGGGGTCTGTAAGTGACACTTCAGGTACACTTCAAGGGTTAGCTGCCCGAGCCCACCCAGCACGGAGGTCGGCTGGGAGGCCCCGGGTTACAATTCTGTCCCCCTCACAGGTCTTCAGGCCATGAAGCTGGGAAGTTGCTCCAGAAGAGACTTCCTGTAAGGCCAGGGAGCTCACAGGTAGGCTCTCCTGCCCCTGCTCTGCCCACCCCAGCCCTGCTGAGTCCCATTCAGGCACAGGGAGGGCAGCCTCTCATCCAAGTCCCTGTCTGGGTGCCGGGTGGCCAAAGGATGACCCACTGGGCCAGGTGAGGGCCTGCAGTGTGGCCGGGGCTTGGTGGCAAGTGGCACACCTGCAACCAGGTGAGGGCAGCGTCACTCTCCTCTGGCCCAGGCTGCTGCTCCAGCCGCCTCCCTGCTCGCCTCGCTCCCTGCTCCTGCAGGGTAAACCGAGGCAGGACTCCCAGCTCTGTCCTCACAGCCTCCCCCGGAGAGAACCGTGCTGTGGCTCTCTGTAAAGTGAGTGTGCCCATCAAGGGTGGCGCTGTCAGCAGTTAGTCGCCTGCAAAGTGGGCAGATGGGGGAGGAAACAGAGCGGGGGGGGGGGGGGGCACGTCTCCTGAGGAAAACTGCCAACATGAGCCTGTACCTTTAGAAGAGGGGGGTGCTGAGAGGCTGCCACTGACTCCCCTTTGCACAAGCAGGTGCCTTCCGAGCTCAGGGAGCAGTGAGCCCAGGGCTCGGGAGGCTGAGGGGCCGTAGGTTACGGTACCCTGCCCTGGCGGCTAGGCCGAGCAGGCCCCAGGCCTGGTCTCCTCCTCCCGCTGCATTTCCTCCCTCGCCTCTTCCCGGGGGCACCTGCGCCCACCTGGGGCCAAGGCGCCAGTGCTCTAGGGGCAGGAAGGTGCTTGTTTGACAGGTCCGTTTCCAGCTCCAAGCAATGGGGAAGCGGTGGGGTTGGTTTCAGTAGTCTCCTCTCTGCCCAGGCTCTGTTTAAGTTTAAGTTTTATTGCTGAGTGAAAGTTTACAGAGAAACCGGTTTCCATTCAACAACCTAGACAGCTTTGTTGCAAGGGGTCAAGGTCGAGGCCCCCCTTCCTGCCCTGTGAACCCCTTCACCTGCGAGGCCTCACAGGGCCCACCCACCCTGCAGGCACCTGGCTTTTGTTTGACCCAGGCAGGGTGTGGGGGTCAGTCCTTGGTTTGAAGTGTGACTGAGGCCATCTTCTAGGAGGCCAGACCACCGGCACTGTGCTCTCTCCCCCTCTCTCTCTGAGCTGTAACTTCGTTGCACAGCTTTCTCCCCCTCTATGCGGGATGCTCTATTGGGACTGCTCTCAGAGGGATTCGAAGTGGTGGCGGCAGCCCCTCGTGTTTCTGGCCTCCTCATGTGGTCCATATTCCCCTCCCTCCTCTTGTACCTTAGATGGCTGCCTGCAGCCTCCAGCCCCTGCCTGGATCTAAATCTGGCCTGTTATTCTTCCTTAATGTAATGCTCTTGAATTTACATAACGATCAGTGACTTGATGGTCACATTTATTTTATTTGGGGGGGGGGGGGGGAGGGCATCACTGCCCTGTGGTGGGAGTGGGAGGCCCAGTCTTGCTGCTGCTGAATTTGAACCACCAAGCCAATGGGCCGCAGTCCCACATTCAACCACTATACCACCAGGGCTCAGCCCCACTGTGTGTGTGTGTGTGTGTGTATCACTGCCCCCTGGTGGGAGTAGGAGACCCAGCCTTGCTCCTGGAGAGCTGCTGCTGGATTTGAACCGCCAACCCTGTGGGCCGCAGTCCTACATACAACCACTTCATCACCAGTGCTCAGCTGCATATTTATTTATAGACACAAATATAAACAAATTGGACTCGTAGTATCTACCTACATGTTATATGTTGATCTCTAAATGATGTAGTATAACAGTATTGCTGGTATATACCACATCTATTTTCTTATAGGTTAATAAAATGGAAACAGTACAGTAATTTGTTAGTATCTAGAATATCATGTCGAACTAAGCACTAGTTATGAAAGTAGCTGGTTTGTCTGAAGTGGGTTGTTCCTGTGGGCTGTGCCCCTCACCACGCCCAGGAAGGCCGTAGATGGCCCCCGCGGGCAGGCTGGCCAGGGCGAGGAGCAGGACGCAACGCACGAGCAGTAAGAGCAGGTGCTCAAGTGATTTAGCCGCCTCCCCCAGCGTGCAGCCTAGGTAACAAGTGATGGGACCTCGGTGTCCGTCCTGCTCCTGGCCCTGCCCCATCGCTGTGGTGACCCCACAGTGGACCTGCAGTGCTCCCAGCCTGTTTTGGACAGTGGGCTCCTCTGTCTTCTCCCCCTGCCTCTAGCCACTGCAGGGCTGGGAGGACAATCCTTCCCATGTCCCCTTCTAGATGCATGCAGCATGGTCATTGGACACCCGGCTGGCAGAGGATGGCAAGGTGTCCGTGACCATGGCCACACACGGGGTGCCTTCTGCAGGGGCACAGTGGTTAAGCGTGAAGCTGCTGACCAAAAGGTCTGTGCTTCAAGCCCACCAGCCACTAGTGACAGACAGGGCAGAGGGGTGGCTTCTGGGAAGATGGTGGCTGAGGAGCCCTGGGGACAGGTCTGCCCTGTGTGTCTGTCTGAGAGTTGGCGCTGACTCAAGGGTGATGGAGGGGGTAGTTTGTGAGGGGCAGGGAGGGTTGGTTGGGGCCCGGGGAAGCTTACAGAAGCAGCAGCTCATTCTCTGTCAGTTACAGACTCTGGATGCCTGAAATCCAGATGTTGGCATGGTGGTGCCCCCCTTACAGGGCCCCAGGAAGCACATGGTTGGTGCCTGTCTCTCGGTGTGAGTGTGCTGCTGGGGCCCCGTCTTGGTCCTTGGCTTGTAGATGCACCCCACAGTCTGCCTGCACCTTCCCATGGTTGAGTGTGTGTGTGTGTGTGTGTGTGTGTGTGTGTGTGTGAGGTAGACAGAGAGGGTCTCTCTCCCTGAGGACACGAGTAGGGGGTTCAGGGCCCCCTCACCCAGCCTGCCTGTGTGCGGTTCTGTACCTACAGAGAACACCTTTCCAAAGAAGTAGCTCACAGTCACTGCTTTCCCCAGGCACACGCCAACCTGGGGCACGTGCTGCCGGTACTTTTCCACTCACTGTGTCCCGTGGGTCACCTCCAGCCGGCTGCCCGACAGACACTCCCACCCCCATGGCATGGGGCCCTGACCCTGCACCCGCCTGCCAGTGGGTGGCATTGTCCACTGGCCTCCTGTGGCCCATCTGATGGGGAGCGGGGTGGAATCGGGTTGCCTTCATGTGCATTTGGGTGACGGCTCAGTGTGCGGCCGTGGGCGCTGCCCAGCTGCACGCCCTGTCTCGTCCCCAGCACCTCCCAGCCTTCCTTGCACGCGGCCCACCATGTACTCCTCTCCCCTCTGCCTGCTTTAGAAGCCCTTCCACCAGGAACACGCCATGGCCTGCCCCCCAGAGGAAGCCGGGCCCTGGGGTGCTGGCCAGCAGGGCCCCCTGGTGGTCTCGATGCCCCATTGCGCATATCACATGGATGTTCCACCCTGGTCGGAGGCCACAAAACCTGCTACCTTGCCTCAGTGGTCACGGCAGCCTGGGACTGGCACAAGGGAAGACACACAGAACAATGAATCAGAACACACAGCCCAAGAATAAATGCATCGGCCTCCAGGCAGCCAGTCTTCCTCAGAGGGCCCAGACATAGCCAATGGGACACAGACAGCCTCGTCAACAAATGGAGTTGGACACACTGGATTTCCACGTGCGGAAGACAAAGCCACACCCACACCTCACCATGCACAGAAACAAACTCCAGGTGGATGGAGGCCTCACTGTAAACCCCTCAGCTCTCCGGATCATCGAGGAGAAGGCGGGAACAAACGTGAGGGTCCATGCTCTGCGGGGCACACAAAGCTGCCGAGTATGAGTGACGAGGGTAAGACCCAGGACTGGATCATGCTGAAATGGCGTCACTTATGCACAGCCAAGGACTTCATCCGCAGAGTGAAACGAGAGCCCACAGATTGGGAACAATTTTTACAAGGGTCTGATTGCCAAAATATACAGAACGCTATAGCAACCCAATAAGAAAATAACAAATGATCCAATTAAGAACTGGGAAAAAGATATGAACGGACAGTTCACCAAAGGTGAAGTGCACACAGATGGCTCACAAGCATGTGAAACGAGGCTCGCAACCACCAGTCATCAGGAAGACGCAAGTTAAAACCACAATGCCAGCCCCCATTGACACAGAAGAAACAGACAGGGGAGAGGACGTGGGCAGATTGGAACTCAGCTACGCTGCTGGTTGACTTGTAAACTCATGCAACTACCATGGAATTCTTTGTGGCGATACTTGGAGCAACTGGAAATTGACATCCATATGATCCAGCAATACCACTGTTAGGCATTGGCACCCAAGAAATGAGAGAGAGCACATGCGTGGAGGTCTGCTCTCCCAAGCCTGTGGCAGTACAGTTCACCAGAGCAGCCAAGTGGAGGCAGCCCCAACACCCCACAATGGAAGAATGGCTAAGGAGACGCTGGTCCGTGCACACAATGGAACAGGGATGGAACACCACGTGACACAGAGGGACCTGGGAGCCATTATGCCGAGTGATGTAAGTCCATCTCAACAGGACAGAGCCTGTGTGAGTCCACTACCGCAAGGAGAAATGCCAAAGCGTAGAGACTAGCTCCAAACACAGGCTACCTCCCACCCACGAACCAAACATCGCCCACCCCCAGGTGTGTGCCGTTCATAGGAATCCCCTGGAAAGAGGAGACCTCACATTGGCCGGGTCACGCCTTCAAGAACGAGGAACAGGGAGAAGACCATCCACTTGACGTTATGCAACTGTGAGATAGGCTGCGACATTAAGTGTTCCCTAGTCCCCGGGATCGAGAGGAGACCTCGCTGGGAACCAAGTTCAGAGGAGGTGCTGACCTTTCTGTGGGGGGTGGTGATGAGGAGAAGCAGCTTCACATCGAGAAGGGATGATAAACGGTAACTGTGGGGAGCCAAAGGGGACGATAAACCCGATCTTATGTGCCTGGTAGACACTCCGAATGCACGTCTCCCCAGCCTCAGTGACCCAGGCCACGACTGAGCACCACGATGGCCTGACAGGCCACCCAGCATCCCCCAGAGGCCACACCAGATGGACTCAATGCAGAAGAAGCTTTACTGAAGGGACGGAGCCCTGCCTCAAAAGGATGGACGAGGGCTGAGCCCCGGTGGCATAGTGGTTGTGTGCAGGACTGCAGCCCACTGGGTTGGAGGTTCAAATCCAGCAGCATGGCTGGGCCTCCTACTCCCACCACCAGAGGGCAGTGATGCCCCCTCCCCCAAAAAAAGGATGGATGAAGGAGATGGGAGAGGACACACAGGGTGGTCACCCCAAGACTCTGGAAATGGTGGTCACTGGACCTTGGGCGGGACCCTTGTCTTGGTGATAGCTAACGAAAAGGAACCCCCAGAACCCATGTATATTTAATACTTGTATGCGCCCCTTGCATTAATAAGAGATTTTAATCTGGTAGACAAGGATCTGCACTTGTAAGAGATGTTACAGGAATCTTCCCCCCAGCACCTACCCCCTGCTCAATGTAAACAGAGCTCAACCAATGAAGAAATCAATCTGTGCAAAGCACCGACTCACGGATGGCAGCTCACAGTCGGACTCTGCGGGTACAAGCGCCTCAGAGCAACAGTATCTTAATTTCTCTGTGAGTAAGAGTTTTGAGGTTATCAATACAATGGCCTTATATCCCAGGGGAATGTGTGATAATACTTTTCTTCTCTGTTTTTCTGCCTTTCGTTTGTTTTTGTTGGTGGTGTTGTTTTTTGTTTTTGTCATAGTACAACCGCGAAAGTCAACTGGGGTTGTTCATGACCTGTGTAGAAGAACTCTGTCCCTGTCCCGAACAGCTGCTTCTTCAACATGGCCTTGCTCCAGCCCCTCTTCATGAGGCCACCACTGGAGCGCAGGGTGCGACACCAACCTCCGATGGCGCAGGCCAGCCACTGGAGTAGAGCCCGGGAGCTTAAAAGTGTGTTTTCAACAAGCAGCCATCTACGTGAAGCCTTAGCTAAGTCCACAAGGAAGAAACACAGCAGCCTGTGGGATACAAAGATGACAACAACAAAACCCAAATATGATGCAGGGGAAGCGGTCCACGCTCAAATCATGAGCGGCCGTGGAGAACAGTGGGAGGCCAAATCCATCTGCAGAGTGTCTGGTCAGGCTAAGCCTCTGGCAGGTCCCCTCCAGCCACAGACAAACAGCTTTCTTACCATACAGAGACAGTCACAGACTTGACGATGGTGGATTGAACCCGGCTGTGATATGGTATTGGTCCGCTGACCCCCTCTTGGCCCACCCAGAATTTGCTCTGGGCTCTAGTATTTCTCGTTGTTCCATGACGGAAACGTCTTCGCTGACATTTTAAATATCGGTGGTGGTCTTCTCTTTCTTACTCTTTGTGTGGTTATCCTTATATTATCATCACTACGACTTTCTTCTTGCCGTTTTGCTTTTGTTTTTAATTGCTTCTGTTGGGCTCCCAGTGTGTGGGGGACAGATGGAGGAGATGCAGAGAGACAGTAAACAATGCCAGGGTTACCAGGGATGTGGTGGGGAGGGGGGAGGGAGAGAGGAAGGGAAGGGGGAGCCAACGATTCATGAAGGAGGGGGAGTACAAGAACTGACCATGATGATCTGTATACAATTCATTTAAAAAGCAAGGTCCTAGTGAAATAAGGCAAAGAAGGGGAACAAACTCCTGAAAAGCGGCTCCCAGGTGATTTTATGGAAGGGCATTCCCCTTTCAAACCACGACTCTCTCCGTGCCTCCTCCCCACACCCATGTCCACAGATCCGGATCTTCACCATCTCGAGGGGTGGGCCATACTGTAGTTGTTAAAAACTGTTTCAATGTTTTGTTTCTTATTTAAATTATATTATGTAAATCTGAACCTATTTGCTTTGAAATTTCTGTGTAATGCTTTATATGAAAAGGCAAGGTTAGTGCAAAAATCTTGGGGGCCGAGAACGGACTAATCCATTTTCAGTTATTTCTTATGGGAAAAGTTGGTTCGGAACTCGTTTGCCTCCCATGGGCTCGATGCTCCTTGTAGAAAGGGTTAGTGTTGAGGACTGGGGCGCTGCTGAATCACACAAACACCAGTGAGCACAGGGAGCAAAAGAATGTTCTTGAATTCAATGTGGTGATAATTATACAACTCTTCTTGACATGATTAAATTTTTGAGTGGTCTGACTTGTGGATAGAGTGCTAATAAAACTGTTACATATATATATATATATATATATATATATATATATATATATATTGGTTACATATATAACCAATAATGAAATAAAACAGAGAAACCTCAATCCAGAAGAAAGTAGAAATAAATAACACTAGAAAAAATTATAAGCAGGTTAGAAGGGAAGACGGGTTAAGATGTTGAATTTTAACATGGCGCTGGGATTGCTGAGTCGGCCTTGAGGCCCCAGCAGTGGGTTAAAGTTTTTGAGGTATATCTGCACCAATCTCCTCTCCGAAGCATCTGTCAGAGAACAAGCCCCTTCCCGTCCCTGGTCAAGGACTGGCGAGAGTGAGTGTCCTCAGAGGCAGGGATGGTGAGCCTTTGGACATGGGGTCGGGAGACACACGGTCCCTGGAGGAAGGGCACGGGGCTTGGGAGAGAGACTCTGACACAGGCAGCTGTCCGGGCGATGGGCGCAGGCACGGGAACAGCTGTGAGGCGCCCGCGGGGCATGATTCCTCTCTGATGCGTCCAGGGTCACTGTGGGTCACGACCATCTAGACGGCACCTAAAAACCCCACAGACAGAACAGTGGTCCCTTGGAGTCAGGCCCGCTCCATGGGCCACTTCCGCTGGAACCCGAGGGGGGGGCAGGGGGGGGACAACTTGGCACTGATATCCTGAGAGGGAGCCCTCAGTGGGTGCGAGGGCGAGCTGAGGCGTCTCTGCGACTTGCAGCAGCAAGAGGAGCTGTCTTTTCTCAGTGGCTTTCCCAGGTGATCCCTACCCCTGCCGCCTCTCAACGGCGAAGTAGCAGGGGCAGAAACTACCTGGGGCCTCCTTTCCAGGTTCTACAGGGAGTCCCTCTCGGCCCCGGCCCCCAATCCTCCCGTGAGCAGTGTGGTCTTGGCGTGAGGTTGGACTCTTCCTTGTTGGTCGTGGCTAGGTGGAATTTTTGTTCCATTTCTGACTGTCCCTAGTCATTTCACAGTCGCTGGGGGAAGAAGGTGTATCTTCCGGGCACAATTTTTGCCCGGCAGTTCCCACCCCCATCATGACTATGGAGTCATTCAGAGGAGCCCAAGGGCCACATGTGACATTTTAAATGAGCCAACAGCCACGTTCCGAAAGTAAAACGAAACAGATGAGGAGCCAATTGAATAACTCACTGCCACAGAGTATACTCCGCCTCAAAGCCACCAAACCAGACAGCGCAGAATGGGGCCTGTGGGTTCCCGAGGCTGTCCGACTTCACAGGAACACGAGCCTCATCTCTCTCCCTTGGAGAGGCCGGTGGATTTGAACTGCCAACTTATGGTTAGCAGCCCAATGCACCGCTCAAATAACAACCCAAGCCAGACTCACTGCCATCAGGTGAGAGGAAACCCCCTCTGTGGCTTTCCGAGACTGTCATCTTCCCCCTGAAGTAGCTGGGAGTTTCAGAACTGGTGGCCTTGCAGTTAGGGCTAGCAGCCCAACACGTAAACTGCTACACCACAGGGCAACTCAACTTAGTAATAGATTTCATCTAATCATTCTATCTAAAGTGCTGTTTAGCTAAGTTTACATTCTTTTTATATACAATTTGGGGGGGGGGGCATCACTGCTCTCCGGTGGTGGGAGTAGGAGGCCCAGCCCCACTGCTGGAATTGAACCTCCGTGCCAGTGGGCCGCAGTCCCGCGCACAACCACTACGCCACCGGGGCTCAACCCCATATGCAATTTTTATATTAAAATGCGGTATGTATGGTAAAGTGACAGCACACCTCAATTTGCACAGGTCACTTTTCGGTGCTCAGTAGGCACACGTGGCCAGGAGTCACCAGGTTGGACAGTGCCGGTCTAGAAATAACCGGGCTCTATCTCAGTGCCCAGCGACCTGGGAAGTGACGCTCTGCCGCTCAGCCTTGCCACACGCAGATCCCCTCCTGATGAAACGGCAGCGAGAATAAAAGGAACGCCAAGGCTGGCCTTGTGCGACCTCCCCCCGCGACACAGCCATTGTGCGGAGGGCTTCACGGGCTCAGAGAAACAGGATACGAGCGCTTGCAAGCCCTGCGCAGACCCCTGGGCTTTTCTTCACCAACCACATGGGTGGATGGGCTGGGCTGGCCAACAACACGTGTTACCGCAGCTGTCGCAGGGCCCTGGGCACACTGGCATCTGAGATTCCGCTTGCCTGCCTTTGCCACCGGCAGTGAGCTGACCAGCAGAAAAGGCCTGGAGTCCTTTGACTCTTGCTGGACCTTCGCCAGCGCGAGCCTCAGTTTCCTCCTTGTGCTGGTCTCAGAGGGTGTGCAACCGAGTGAGTAACCGCTCTTAGCCGGGGCCCTGCAGCTCCCACAGGGGACCGCGGGCAGGAGCGCCCCACCCCGCGCCAGCCCCCAGACGCTGGAGAAGCCGGGAGCGAGGTCACGTGAGGCGATCGCTGGGCGTCAGCCGCTGAGAGGGGAGGGCTCCGGGCGGTAAGTGGGGTTCCCCTGAGCATTAGCAACGGCGACAGGGGGCGACGCGTCAGAAACTGATTAGTGGGGCGACGGAGGGGTCGAGTGAGGAGATCACCGCGGAGGGGGTCACCACGTACTGTGCAGAGTGTCTCCCAGGCAAAGAACCTTCGGGGCGGAAAGGCTCCAGCAAGGGCGAGGCCGCCTCCACGGGCCTCTCTTCGCCCTGCCCCGCCTCCTGGGGACCTAGCCCCGCCTCTAAGGCACCGCCCACTTATCTGCCTGCCCCGACCCGCCCTTGCACCATGCGCGGGCGGGCTTCCAGCTCGCCATTGGCCGGGCTCTCAGGTACGCCGCCTCGCTATTGGCCTAAAGCCTTCAGGTGGAGCGCTCGCGAGTGGTCGGAAGCCGTTGCTTCCGCCCCCCACCTCGGGCGCAGCGCGCGATTGGCCGGTACGGTCACGTCTTCTCTGAGGGCCGGTCCTCAGCGGTACGCCGTCTGTCCAGGGCGGCGGAGGCTGAGAGGGCGCGCGGCAGGTGAGCTCCCGGGCGGGGGCACCGGGCGGCACCGCGGCCGGTAGGGTCCCCTCCACCAGCTTGGGGCGGGGCGCGAGCAGAGGCCGTCCGGGGACACGGAGCGGCGCGGGCCGCCAAGGGCTCCTGTGAGGGGAGGCCCGCTTCGCAGGCCCCGCGTCCCCGAGTCCTCCCCTGACCCCGAGTCCCTCTCTGAACCCGGCCCTGACCCCGAGCCCGTCCTTGACTCCCGTTCGTGTCCCCGCGAGTCCTCCCCTGACCCCTGCGCCCCTCGGCGTCCCCGCGAGCCGTCGCCTGAGCCCCGTGCTCCTCGGTGTCCCCCCAGGCCCCCGCACGCAGCGCGTCCCGGACCCCTCCCCTAGTCCCCTGAGACCCCTGGTGCCTCCGCGCGCCTTCCCGTGGCCCACGCGCGGCCGCGAACGCGCCCTCTTGCCGGCGGCTCCCTCGGCGGCCTCGGGGGCGGGGCGGGGCGGGGCCCGGCGGGCGGGCGGCGGCGGCCGTTATCCGGAGAGGTGTGCGGAGCCGGGGGGTGGGGCGTGGGGGCTGAGCGGGGTGCGGGCGGGTCCTGGGTCTGGTCATTGGACAGCTGTTTGTCTGCCCGCCTGGTGCCAGCCCTTCGGGTGTGTGCACGGGAGGAGGCCTGGCAGGGTCACGTGGCCGTGCCACGTGCCCCAACGGCCGCCTTCCCCACTTGGTGGGCGTGTGGGGGGAGCGCCAGCCCGCCGCCCTGGCTGGTCATCCTGAGCCTCTTCGGCCTTGGGAGAAGCGTCACTTCAGCCCAGGCGTCAGCCACCCCTGAGTTACCTTTCCGTGGCCGGACTCTAAGTCCCGTGTCTGTCGACACACTCGAACCTCCTTGGGCTTTCGCTCTGGCTTCTGCCTTCGCTACCGCGACGCTGCCCTCCCGCGGCTCTGTGAAAGCACTGCCAAACCAAACTCCCGATAGCGAGGTGCGCTCGTCTTCTTCTTTCTCCGTGTGTGTGTGCATGTGGGCGGCACTGCCTCTGGAGGGCGTGGGCGCTGCCCAGCCGCCGCCGGACTGCAACCGCCAAGCCTGCGGGCTGCAGGTCCCCACTCCCCCACTTAGGCCACCGGGGCTCAGCCCCTCAAATCCCGTCCCTGACCCATTTGGGTACTGAGGTAGGCGTCGCCACCGCCATTCCTGTGCCTGGGGAGGTCCTGTTGCCATTTGTTGAAAAGATTCTTCTGGAGCCCCGCTGGCGTCGAGGTGGTGCGCGGGACTGCGGCCCGCTGGGACGGAGGTTCAATCCCAGCAGTGGGGCTGGGCCTCCTCCTCCCACCGCCGGAGCAGTGATGCCGAAAACAAAAAGAAAAAGAAAAGACTCTTCTTTCTCCCGTTGGTAGACTTGGCACACCTGTCAGATTGTTGGGTTACCCCATTGGTCCAGAGAGGCCACAGTGCTTGGTTCCCGCCAGGAAGTGTTGAGTCCGCAGTTCTGGTCCCCTTCACCGTGCTTCTGGCTATTCGGGGTCCTGCTTAGCCCCCCATGTGTGTGAAGGTGGAGCGTCGTCTGCAGAAACGAAGGCTGGGGTTTGATGGGGTTGCATTAATGCAGCAGATCACTTTGGGGAGTGGGGTCATCTCAAAGATACATTTTTTTTTGGAGGGGGGGGCATCACTGCCCTCAGGTGGTGGGAGTAGGAGGCCCAGCCTTTGCTCCGTGGAGCTGGAATCAAACCTCCATCCCAGTGGGCCGCAGTCCCGCGCACAACCACGACGCCACCGGGGCTCAGCCCTCAACGATACATTTTTAATTAATGAAACTTTGCATTAATTTAAATCCTTTTTAATATCCTTCAAGATTTTGTTTTCAGTGTATCAGGCTTACACCTTTGTGGTTGAATTTATTCCCAAGTGTCTTCATGTTTTTGATATTATTGTAAATGGAGTAATGTGTTTTTTTCTAATGATTTTATTGGGGGCTCTTAAAGCTCTTATAACATCCAATACATCATTTGTATCCAGCATATTTGTACACATATTGCCATATTTCCAAATATTTTCTACTTGAGCCCTTGGTATAAGCTCCTTTTTCCCCTCTTTTTATTTTTTTTCCTTCTTTTTTTTTTTTTTTTTTTGGCATCACTGCCCTGGTGTGGGAGTAGGAGGCCCAGCCTTGCTCCTGGGGAGCTGCTGCTGGATTTGAACCTCAAACCCAGTGGGACGCAGTCCTGCACACAATCACTACGCCACCGGGGCTCAGCCCCCCTCTTTTTATTTTTAAATAAATCATTTTATTGGGGACTCATACAACTCCCATCACGATCCATACATACATCAATTGTAATTACGCCGCATTCGCACACTTGTTGCCATCATCACTCTCAAAACATCCTCCACTTAGGCCCTCGCTACCAGCTCCCCATATTTCCCTTCCCTCCTTCCTCCTCCTCCCCACACACCCTTAATAATTTGCAAATTGTTACTACTTTTTCATATCGTACACTGTCCCATGTGTCCCTTCACTCACTTCCTTGTTGTTCGTGCCCCAGAGAGGAGGTTATATGTAGATCCCTGAAATTGATTCCCCTCTCTATTGCACCCTCCCACCACCCTTTCAATATCACCACTGCCACCACTAGTCCTAAGGGATCATCTATCCTAAATCCCCCATGTTTTCGACTCCAGTGTACATCCCTTGGTCTAGCTGGATTTGTCAGGTAGAATTGGGAATAATGTTTTAAGCTAATATTTAGGATTGATCATTGGTGATGTCAAGAGAAATGATTGCATTTTGTGTGTTGATCTTGTACCCTGCAACTTTGCAAGATTTATTTTTTAATTTTTATTATTATTATTATTATTATTATTTTAATTTTAGGCATCACTGCCCTCAGGTGGTGGGAGTAGGAGGCCCAGCCTTTGCTCCTGGGAGCTGGAATCGAACCTCCAACCCAGTGGGCTGCAATCCCATGCACAACCGCTACACCACCGGGGCCCCCGCAAAATTTATTTTTACCTATTGATAGTTTTTTTTTGAATCTGTGTGTGAATTCTTTGTCATTTTCTAGAGATAAGATCATGCCAAGGCAAATAGAGAAATTTTAGCTTTTCCCTTTACAGTTGGAGTGTATTATTATTGTTATTGTTATTTTCTTGTCTGATTGCCCTGGCTGGGACTTCTAGTGCAATGCTGAAATAGCAGGGGTAGAAGCAGGCGTCCTGGTACCTTGTGTTCCTGATCTCAGCTGGAAGCTTTCAGTCTCTCTTTCATTGGGTGTACTGTGAGTTTCCCAGAAGTACACTACCATGTCCCACCGAGTTCTCGAGTCGTTGCTGAGAGGCTCTGTCATGCAGAAAGCCCAGTCCAAACCAAACCTGCTGCCACCGAGTTGGCTCTGACTCACGGCGGTCCTCCAGGTTTGCCAGCCCTTGTTTCCTGGGCCCCCTGGGGGGGGTTTGAACCACCAACCTCTAGGCTGGCAGGCAAAGCACGTGGCCACCAGCGTCAGTTAAGATGATTGTATAGTTTCTGCTAGTTCCGTTTTGCACAGACTTTGCGCATTTGTTTCTTCCTGGGCCAGGGTTCCTTTACACACCTTCCAAAGGGACGGAGGCACCATCAGCCCTCGAGGCTCTGTGGCACTGCAGCCCCCACTGCAGGCTTAGGGTCCAGCTCCCTCGGCCCTGCCCAAGCTGCTCTCCTCACTCAAGTGCTGCCTCGCTATGGTCATCAGCGTCATGCCCTTTTTCTCCTGGTGGCTAGGAGCCCATTGCAAGCTCCCTGTTTTAGGGTGGCGTTGTCTGGAAGGTTATGGAAGCTGACATTGGTGTTCTGAGCACCATTTTTTACTGGAAGTCCCTGGCCTGTTTTAGAACAATGGTGACATTTAACAGCATGCCTGTTCAACTCTTAGGGTGTCCTGGTCCCAAACTTCAGGCGACCTCATGCTTTGCTTTTCCGGTGGGTGCTTGTGGGTCCTGTGACAGTTCATGCTGTTGTCAGGTGCTGTCCACCAGTCCTCCCCACTGTGACCTCCTTGCAGCAGCCGCAGCCGGTCCTGTGCCGCCCACCCACACCGTCTTGGCTGTGTCAGCCCGTCGCATCGAGGGTCTTCCTCCTCCTCCCTGACCTTCTTTACCAAACATGACGTCCTTCTCCAGGGACATCATCTCCTTCTCCTGACAGCATGTCCAAAGTATATGAGACAAAGTCTCACCACCCTAGCTTCTAAGGCACATTCTGGCTCTCCTAAACATTATTTTGGCACTCCATGTACGCATTGTTCATAGCCAGCATCCTAATCCAAGGACATCATTTCTTCAGTTTTCCTGATTCTCTGTCCCGCTTTTTTGCATGCGTGAGTGGGAGTGGTGTATACCAGAGCTCAAATCCACCACACCTGAGTCCTCAGAGGGACTGGCAGCAGGTTGCCCACTGTCCCCATTGCTGGGCGGCTGCCGTCGGCAGTGGTTGTGGCTCCGAGGGAAACAAGCCCTAGGGGGAGCACTGTCAAGCTCTGTTCCTGGTGTCATGGTGGTCCGAGGCTTGAGCATTTGGGGTTTATTTCTTCATGTTGCGAGGCTGTCCATCCTGAAGGCTGCTCTCCACCAGCAGGACATCTCCAGACCTCGTCCCTCCCTTCCAGTGTCTGCAGCTCTCTGGCTGTCGGAGCCCACCTTCCTCCCTGCCCAGGCTCAGCTCCAGGTGGAATAAACCCGGGAGAGGCAGGGTCTTGGGGAGGAGGCTGGGCCTGGCTCCCTCACCCTGGCAGGCAGGTGTGGCGCCTGAGTCCCCATGGGATCCCCGAGGGCGGGGCCCGGGCAGACAAAGAGTATTCTGTCTGCTGTGCTTGATGTCACCCCGTGGCCCAGAGACTGAATTTAACTGAGCACTGGAAGGCTCGCGCTTGGTCTAGAATTTGAAAATAATTTGTGACATGATCTCTGCACCTGGTTTTTTACGTGGCAAGCTTTTTCAGACTCGAGAAGAGTGCCCTGTGTTGGCCCCCTGAGTTCGTGGGAGCCACAGGAAGGTCTGGGAGGGGGAAATGTGGGGGACAGGATCAGGGCTGCCGGTGGCAGATGGCTCTGGGGGGATGAGCGACGGACAGTCTGCTGAGCTCTCTGTGCCCAGTTCATTGGTGGGTGAGGAGGTGGAGAGTCTCAACAGGTGTGGAACCTGACGCCTGCTCCCAGTAGAAAGGCACCCTAGTGATGAAACAGTTAAGTGCTGGGTAGCTTCCAGGTTGTCCCCGGCCAGCACCACGCCCAGTGGGTCAGGGGTCCAAGGGCTGCAGCATAATCTGTTTGAAAGGATTTTCTTTATTGGACTCGTTTCAAAGCTTGCTAAAGAAGTGTCTCTGAAAAGCATAGACTTGAGCAGTCTCGGGGGCCGTGAGCAGGGCTACTAGCCACGCTCACGGTGGGGGGGGGGGGCGGTGTGCCGCGGCGAATCTTCACGCACAGCACACGGTGGCTTCAGAGAGCTGCTGGGCATGGGGTTGAAGGGTAGTGGATGTTTCCACAAACATTTCTAAGCCCCTCCACATATCTGTGCATACAGACAGATGTTGGTGCCGACTCGTGCCTGGAGCTTTCCCCTCTCCCACCCCAACATGTGAGATTTCGGGTCGTGTTTCTGACGGGCTGTTGTCAGTGAGGCCCTGTCGACTTTTCTGTTCGGTAGCGGACGCTAAGTCATGGTTTTTATGTAACCAACGTCGTTTTTCTTTCTCAAAATGAAACTCAAGATCCCTGTGTGTTGGGCTGTGGAAGCCCTGGGCGTGAGCTCTGGGGTGCGTTGGTTTCGGGGTTGAAGCCCTGGAGGCAGACTAGCAGCCGCACGCACTGATTAACTTGCTGGGTGTGTGAGCGCTAGGACTGACTCCCCGCCGCTCTCTCAGAGGTGGTGCTAGTTTCCACCCTGCAGCCTGGGCTGAGCTGGCTGGATCAGGGACCTCAGTGGTTAACAGCAGGCAGCCTCTTGTCCAATCTGAGGGCAGAGTCGCTATGCCGCTGCCCCTCCCTTCCCCACGGGGTGCCTGGGCGGCCAGAGGCGGCAGCCGCAACGGAAGCCATTTTGGGCTGTGGTGTGGATTGGGTCCCTGTGCGACAGCAGTGTCTCCTTGGAGGTGAATGGCTCCGGGACACAGCCCGGCGTTGCCAGCAGTGCTGCTCCGAGCCCTGCTCCCCAAAGCCCTGCCTGGTGACAGTCACTGGGCGCTCCAGCAGTGCTTTAAGCATTAATTAAGCCCAGAGAGGTCCCTCTGGTGGCTGGAAGGTCTCTATGGCAGGGGCTCTCCGTGGCCCTGCTGTCCCAGCCTGTCAGCTTCATCCCCATTGCTTGTTCTCTCTCTTGATGGAATGTGGGGTGTGAGCAAAGAGACCCGATCTTTTAACCCGTGAAGTGCTCTGAAGGGAATCCCAGTGTCTCTTTCTGTTGCAGAAAATGATGCCCACTGGGCTGGGTGGTGGGGCCAGGGTAACAGGAGGTCTGCAAGACCGCACAAGGAAGGGTGGGAGCCGTTCTGACTGGGCATGCTAGAGTTTGTTTTGTCCCTCTCCTGTGGGCTGTCACATCTCCAGTGTCCAATCCTTGTCCAGCACAGGGAGGAGCAGGTTACATGTGGGCTGGGGGTGGGGGGTACAGCCAGACACCAGCAGGGGCCTCTACCAGCTTCTGGGAGAGTCCTAATGGTCACAGGAGGCAGGAGGCAGTGTCTCAGACACAGGCATCTCCTTTGAAGGCCCCGTTTGGAAGTCTTTCTTCAGTGCTCCCCCTCAGACACCCTACCTTAATGGGACAGCAGGATCCGAATCCATCCTGGCCTCAAAGGGGCCTGGGTTTCAGAGGTGGGGGGGTCACTGCCTCAATGGACACAGTGACTGGGCAGTGAGGTGCCAACAGCACCTCTCCCCAGCCAAGTGCGGCATGACTGACGGTGGCAGGTTCCCCAAGGCCCAGAGCGTTGCACCTTTCCAAGCCTGTTCATGTTAGGAACCCTGGTGATGCAGTGGTCAAGGATGGGGCTTCAGGTCCACCAGGCCAAGAGAGAAAGCTATACACGGGCCTCTGGAAAGGTTACAGTCGCAGAAGCCCGGAGGCAGCCCCACACAGCAGTCTCAGACCTGACCCTGCCCAGTGCTGAAACAGCAAGGCCTCTGAGCCTGAACCCCGGAGGGTATGGACATGGGCCCTGTCGAAAGTCCAGTGTGGCCTTACTGCTAGGAGAGTCCGACAAGAACCTGGGACTTCTCGACAAGCCAGAAGCCACTGCTGTCCACTTGCAGGGCGGGGGCCCAGCACACTCATGAGCGAAATAACAGGGTCCCTTGCTTACAGAGGTGGGGCTGCAGCGGCTGGTTGTCCCTCTGTGGTGTCTGAGGGGTGGGGACAGCTGAGTCCATGCAGAGGCCTGGAAAGTTTTGACTCATTTTACAAGAGCTCTGTGCTGTCTGTTGAACAAGTACTTGTACCAGGCAGGGCTGGGCTGCTCCAAGCACTGTGTCTGAAGAGCAGTCGGGGTGCTTTCCCCCCGGGAGCGAGCTGTGGGTCCGAGCAGTTGCGTGTACACACAGGACACCGTCCCTGGGCTCCTCCTCATAGTTCCATCTGTGTTCACTGTCAGCAGCAGGGTTGCTGTGGGGCGGGGCTTATTTGTTTTTTTTTAGATTTGAGAGAGAGAGAGAGAGTGAGTGTGTGTGTGTGTGTGTGTGTGTGTGTGTGTGTGTGTATTTTTAGCCACAGGAAAGTGTGTGAGTCACTCCCCAAGAACTCTCCATGACAACTAGAGAAACACGGTGCTCACATGTTTTCATGGAAAAAATAAAGTTCGTATTTTCTTCTGGGGAAGAAGAAACTTGTCAGGGTGTTTGAGCCAGAGTGTCTGTCCTGCATTCCATCTTTGGGCCCCCAGGGGCTGGGGTGATGAGTTAGTGGCACCGAGGGAAGTGGGCGGGCTTGCACCCGTGGGGACAGTGCTGTGCTTCTTGTTGTGAGCATGAAGGCAGCACAAGGCTCTGGTGCCTCCAGCAGGCTGTGGAGCCCTGGCTGACATGGCAGCCACGCACCCCGTCCCCACAAGTGGGAGGGCAGGCCTTCCTGCTCGGGGCTCCAGTGCCTGCCCTCAACCCGGTCTGTGTGTCTCAGAAGAGAGGGGTCTGCGGTGGGACCTTTGCTCAGCATTCGGCACTGGCTCCATGCCTGTTCCAGGCATGTGTGGCTGAGCCAAAGATGGTCCTGGGTTCTGAGCCACGTCTTGGCAGGGTGACGTGGGGAAGCAGGGCCGATGATGGCATGCACTGCTGTGAGCAGCCCCCCCTGTGCGTGTGCGTGTGTGTGCCTTTGCTTGGGCTCCTGGCTGTGAAGAGACGTGTCTGCTTTTGAAATTGGAGCTGGCTTTGCTTGACCAGTGGTGTGGGGGCGACATTTCCCGGAGCTGTGTGCCTTCTGCTCTTAACCCCTCCTCTCTCTCTCCGCCTTGTGCAGCATGCTCTGAGGCCGTGAACATGGACTTTTCTCAGCTCCACACCTACAGCCCTCCTCAGTGTGTGCCTGAGAACACTGGCTACACTTACGCGCTCAGGTGAGTGTGTGCCTGGTGTTGTCTCATCACTCTGGCCAATTGACCTCGAGGCGAGGCTCTCTGGGTCCTTCCCAGTTCCTGGGCTGTAGCGCAAAGTACTACGGGGAGGTACATGCTGGAAGGTTTTTTTCTGGCAGTATGGAGTCTCTTTATGCTTAGAGTCTGATGGAGCCTGAGTTCCAGGGAGTGTGGGTGGGCCTGGTCTGTGTGGAGTCCTGGCTTCATGCCCTGTTTCTGGTTTGCCCAGAGCAAAGGGCAAGTGGAGAGCACTCTGCCCGGTTAGATCAGTTTGCTCGGGCAGTTTAGTAGTGGCTGGAGCGGGCCTGTGCCTGGCCAACTGAGGGGTCCCTCAGGCCCTAGGAAAACAGGAAAGGAGTGTCCAAAAAGCACACTTCCTTCAACTCTGGGAGACGCCCCTCCTACAGAACTCAGTTTCTGGGGGCTTTGACTAGGCTGGGCGAGGAAATGAGCCTGGAGACAGGCTGTCTTGGGAAGTCACCTGGTTTGAATACAGCTTCTAGTCCCCATTGGGCAGGGGCTCTGTCGCCCTCACTGAGAGTTTGGTGCCTGCTGGTTAACTTGGCCCAAACCTCAAGCGAATGAATCACGGTCTCCAGGCAGCAGTGGGCGTCCACACCCAGGAAGCAGCTCTCGAAGATCACCACTAGGTGTGCAGAGCAGGCCATCAGCAGCCACCCCTTCCACTTCTTAAATAGTTGGTTGGTGTCCACTTCCCCATACCTTCATTTTGTGATGCGTAAAAAACCATTGGTAACTTTGGACCATGGGCACTTGGGTCCTGGCATCCAGTGTGGTGGTTGGTCTCCACCTGTGCTCCTGACATAGGTGCTTCCTGAGCCGTTCGGTCCATTTCAGGTGCTCGCCGGCTGGCTGGCTGCCGTGAGAGCTTCCTGTCAGCCTGTGAGGGCCTCCCGACACCAGGCTGTCTTCTCCTGGCTCCGCCCTTATGCTCACCCCTGGGTGGGACCCCACTTCCCGCACACTTGACAGGCTGGCTGCTACTGGACAAGTCCTTTGCAGATAAAAAGGACCAAGGGTGCTGTGGTGTGAGAAGGACCCGCATGGGACCCGGAGCCCTGAGGAGAGCACCCACTGCTGGGTGGTTGAGAGGGTGCTGACAGGCCACCAGCCCCACGGACTAAATGCCACCATGGGATTTGTAAACATAGTCGCGTCGTCTGCAAAATGCTGCAGCGAGGTCTGCCCATGTAGTGGGGTACTGTACAATGGGGTATGCTAAAGTGGGGTGCACTGCGTGGTGCAGAAAATCAGGGCATGACCAAATGAGGTTGGACAATGGTAGGACGGCCACAAGGTCTACCTGTGGAAAAGTGGGCGGGGGGGTGGGTGGTGGTGCATGAGACTGTCGCCTCCTGGCACAGCACAGGCAGGAGCTTCAGGGTCCCTCCTGGGCTGCAGTGTGGAAGTGGGGGGCAGACTTCGGCCTATGAAGGAGCTGGGGCAAGATCTTTGTTTGTGTCTTGGGCTCTGAGTCCTGGGTCCTGGATCCTAAGTCCCATGCCCCTCCCTCTTACCACTCTTGCTCAGGTTGCCCTGATAGAAAAGCCAGCCTGTGCCCCCCAGCAGAAACACGACCCTGACAACAGGCTATATGACCCAGAGCACAGGCACCGCTCGCTCGGCCTGCTTTGCTGTGTCACCTCAGTGGTGAAGCAAGGGAGCTGCTTTCCGCGTGGGCTCAGTGCATGTGGGCTCCTCTGTCCCACCCCCAGTCCTCCCCACAGTTCCAGCTCTCTGCCTCAGAGGGGCCAGGCGCTTGCTTAGTGGGACCAGCAGGGGGCGAGGGGAGCTTTCCAGATGGGCGCTGCTGGGCTGGCTGTGTGGGAGCGTTCCTGCATTGGGCAGAGTTCTGGGCAGCAGGTGGCCAGGCCTGCGTGGTGATGGCTGGCTCAGGGTCCAAGGTTCTTTCCTAATGTGCTGTCCAGCCTTGTCCTGAAGTTCCAGGCTAAGTGGGGGAGAGCGGCAGGGGTGGGACTGAAGGTGAGTGTGGCGCAGCGGTGCTCACACTGGACAGACGCAGCAGCTAGAAGAGATGGCCCCTCCCCAGGATGATGACTGAGAGAGACTCCTAGTGCAGGCCCAGCCACATACGTGGGGGCCTCCACGGCTGGGCCCTCCTCCTCTGCACAGGGACAGCACGGCTCT
>PVJH01027788.1:0-28169 GCA_004026705.1 Nesogale talazaci
ACAAATGTTCTTGATACAAGGAATGTACTGAATGTTATAAGAGCTGTAAGAGTCTCCAATAAAACTATTAAGAAAAAGAGTTACAGTCTTGGAAACTCACAGGGACAATTCTACCCTGCCTTATGGGGCCACTGTAAATCAATATTGACTTGATGGCAGTGAGTTTGTTTTGGGAAAGAACAGAATAGGACTGTTCCCTAAGGTTTGGTGTGTTGGGTAAGTGTTGGTCTACTACACTCAAGGTCAGTGGTTCAAACCTATTAGCTGATTTAAGAAAGAAGGAAGGATGAATCTGTCTGCTCCTATAAGGAGTATCAGCATCTGTGGCCCATGACAAGGGTCTTGGACTTCTTCCCAAACTCTAAGGCCACTCTATGTGCAGGAACCTGTGCCTTGAGCAGTATTAGCCATGTTTGCCTGTGTCTGTGTCTGTGCAAAATAAAGTTATCGGAGCTCAAAAACAGTTATAGGCCTGGAACTGACTTGGAATGAATTTGATAGTAGGCTTTGCTCATTTGTCTGATTGTTTAACTAGAGTTTCCAAGGCTGTAATACTTAGAATAGCAGATCACAGTCTTTTCTTCCAAGTCAGGAACCAGTGGTAGATTTACATTGCTGAACTTCAGTGAGTGGGCGAGCATGTAACTGTTGCCCCATCCAGGCACACTGGGACGCTTTAGTTTGTTTCTGCTTGGAAACTGTGACTGTCTGATAGAAGACGAGAGGAAATGTTGGGGGAAATAATTACCCTAAGTTCTGGTCCTAGTCTTTATAATCATTCTGCTTTTCCAGGTCATCTTATGGAAACAAAATGTCATGAGGACTATGTTATGCATTTTGCAGAAAGTGGGAAAGTTATTAAAAAGTTTTTTATTTACTTAGGACAAAATACTATGCTTTAATGTCATGACTTAGATCATTTTTATTTGGTAATAAGTTTCCTTTTATTAATAAAAAAGTGGAAATGCCTAATTAAAGCTTCAGTGTTACAGTCCTTAATATTATTTTTATGTTCACATTTTGCTTCATCTCGTGGCATTTTTAGCATTTTGGAGATTATTAAAACTTAATAAACCTGTCCATGTGTAAGTTATTAGAATATTTTTTCCCACCAATGGTGGTTTAGAGAAAAATTCAGTGGAAAATATGTAATTGATCTCCATTAATTAAGGAAATAATGAAAGAAGTGATGCTATCTTGGGACAAGATTCTCATTATGAAAAGGAAACAATAGAACTTTGTGTTCATTTTATCAGCTCTGTCACTCCTTCTCTTATGATGTACTTTGTCTTCAAACAGCTAGAATTCATTTCCGGCTCTTATCGTCCTTTCCAAACTTAACTACACTTCTAAGATTATTTTTAATCAATACTAAAGCTATGCAGCGAAGCATTCATCACATTTTCTTCTGATAAAAAAACCCAATGGCTCATCCCTGGTTTTATCAAAAACTCATAAACATGATATACATCTCCTTTCCAAAATATGCTGAAATCTTGCAAAGAATCAGTTACCTTTGCGAAAAACATAAAAATATCAGTGCACTGTTGTTAGCCTGGTATAAATCTTTAAAAGATTCCCTGAGTTTTACAATATTCTCGCACTTGAGGTAGGCATAATTTACACTCAAAATTGCTGCCATCAAGTCAGTGCCAACTCACCGCGACCGTATAACACAGATTAGAACTGTCCCCTGCGAATTTCCCGAACTTTAGTTGTTTATGGGAGTGGAAAGTTTCGTCTTTCTGTCAGGGAACAGCTGGTGGTTTCAAACTGCAGACCTTGAGGATAGGGGGCCAATGCATAATCACTACATCTCCCAAGGGAGGACAATTCACTATGAACTGAGGCCATATGAAACTGCTGTTGAGGTGTATAAGGCAAATCCTTCAGAAAGTCAGGTGAAAGGCGGGGGTCGGTTCATCATGATGAAAGAGGACAAGAGATCTCTTATGATAGTTTCCACAGAATGGAGTCATTGATTTGATTCTTTAACAGTGATCATGACAATAATTTGTGTTTGTATGCCTGATATACATATAAGCAATTCGTGGCCTGTTCTTTTTAGCTAATCACAGAGTTTCTCCATTGTCTTTACCCATAGAGGTAGTCAATTGAATTTCTATACAATCTACCTGGAGAAGTCCATGTGTGTAGTCACCTTTTGCATTGTTGCAAACAGATATGTGTGATGCAGAAGTTGTTGATCTTACAAAATTCTATCATGGGATCGCTAGCTTTTTTTTTTTTTTTTTTAATCACCAAGTCTATATTATCCAGCTACTGTTTAACTATCACTTACCTGTCAGTGGTGGTTTGTGTGTTTCTGTGATGCTGGAAGATATGCCACTTGTATTTCCAATGCTAGCGTGCTTGCCCAAAGTGAACAGGCTTCCGCAGATTCTAGACTAAGAATGGATCACAAAGAAGGAATCAACTGTCCACTTCTGGAGAATTAGTCACTGAAAACTTTTAAGAACAACACTCTACCCTACATATATATTGATCACCATTTCTGTGCGAATTGTTATATATTTATAATCTCATCAATTTACTTACCAGTTGTGCATAAAATGGTATACCCTCTTATTTCTTGAGAGGTTGATTTGACCACTCTAGTCCTGCCTTGCTCCTTGCTTGATGAGCCAAAGTAAAGCTTCCCCCTTTCATTTTCATCCTAGTTGTTTCTTAGCAGAGCACAGTGAAAACTGGGATAGTAACAAGGAGATTATTGAAACATAGTGTTCATTCACCTATTCATTGGATAGTCATGAGCAACTACTCTGAACAGCATAGGTTTCTGAGGTAGCCCAGTCTGCCAGGAAGCCCCAAAATGCATGAGGGAAGGCTTTTCCCAGGATGTTGGCCAGATTCCATCTTTGTTGCTTACTGCTCATTCTGAGATGACTCCCAGAACTCAGCTAGACAGAATGCTCCAGGAAGTAAGCAGGCTCCTCTCTTTTTCTCCGAGGAAAAGTGCTTATTCAAAGTGTACCCCAGCTAGTCATAGATTGGGAAGATTTAACTCACTCAAACATGACGATAAAGAGAACAATGCTTAAAGGATCTCATAGCTATCTTGTGGCTTTTAAGGAATGATTTTGCAAATGCCAACCCATCAGTCTTATTTTGTTTTGTTTCCTTCTAAATTCTCATACTTAAACCTTATAGAAAATTCCTTTTGCTGGAGCACTTTGGTAAATCCTTCATCTAGATAATTCTATTCCTTCAACAAAACCCTTTGCTTTAAATGTGAGACTCCAGTGTACTCTTTGATAGAACATATCTGCTCTCAGGAGACTTAAGAAAATTCTATGTGCTAGGGGATGAAAGGCTATATTAGGGTGGTTAAGGGAGGCATCTTGAGGTAACATTTTGAAGGAATATATATTTGAGGAATATAATGAATGAGCCGGCTAACAAATTAGTCAAGGGAGAAGCTGTCGAGTAAACACAAAGGTCCTAAAGTAATCCTATCAAGAATGTCCTAATTGGGGCTGAGCCCCGGTGGCGTAAGTGGTTGAGTGCGGAACTGCAGCCCGCGGGCTTGGTGGTTTAAATCCAGCGGCAGCTGGGTAGCGCCCACGACCACCAGAGGCAGTGATGCCCACAAAAAAAAAAAAAGAAAAGAATGTCCTAATTGGCTATGATAATGATTTTGAACTTCATTATAAACCAGGTGGTAAGTCACTGTAAATCGTTCATTTCAAACTTGAAATTTCTACTTTTAAAAATGCTAAAAATCAACTTAGCATATTCACTATTTTATTTCTACCTTGAAGTATACCCTGAATCATACATTTGATCCAGAAATTGCTAAGTCTTTTTAGTAAAGGGCCATACAGTAAATATTTAGACTTCAGGTTCATATTATTTCTGTTGGAACTACTCAACTTTGCTATTGTGGTAGTACATCAAGCATAGTTAATACATGAGCCAAAGAGCATGGCTGTGTTCCAGTAAAATTTTACTTATGGACACTGAAATGTCAACTTAATGTAAGTTTCACAAGTCATACAAAAGTATTTCCCCCAACCATTTAAAAATAAAAATGACTCTTAACTCACAAGTGATAAAATACCACAGATATTGGGCTGGAGTTGGCTGAGAAAGCTATAGTTTACCAACATTGTCTAAAGCAGCAGTTCTCAACCTGGTGAGAGTTGAATGACGCTTTCACAGGGAACACCCAAGACCATTGGAAAACACATAAATATTTCACAATATGTAATTACATATTGTTTTGTCATTAATCACTATGCTTTAATTAGGTTAATTATGTTAAATTTGTAGCAATGAAAATACATCCTGCATATCATATATTTACATTATGATTCATAACAAGAGGAAAATGATAGTTATGAAGTAGCAACAAAAATTATTTTAGAAAGAAAATAAGGAGCTGATACCAAGGACTTAAGTAGAAAACAAATGTTTTGAGAATGATGAGAGCAACAAATGTACAAATGTGCTTGTCATACATTGTATGTATGTATGGATTGTGATAAGAGGTGTATGAGGCCCCAATAAAATGATTTTTTTAAAAAGAAAATAATTTTACAGTTGGGGTCACCACAACATGAACAATTGCGTTAAACGGTCATGGCATTAGGAAGGTTGATAACCACTGGTCTAAATCATAACATGTTGTAATATTGTATTGTATTTTTATTTCTAGTCTACTGGAAGAAAAATGAAATTTTATGGCAGGAGAAAAGTTAGTACCATATAAAATCTCTCAAGTAACACATTCACTTATATATTTGAGACAAAAATAAATGTGAAAATGTACTAAAATCTTAAATTAGTGCAAACTTAAGTATCAGAAATTTAGAGAGGCTGTGCTTGTAGGCTTTCTCTGAATTAAGAATCAACTCCATACCCATGAGCTTTTGAATCTGAAATGATCTGCATGTGTAAACAAGATTGAACCACTCTGTTAAAGAACACACATGACCAGGCTGCTAGAAACACATTCAGAGAGTCTCCCATTGCAGTTGTCAATAACTTGGTCCCTAGTTAGCAGCTCCCTCTGATGTGAGTGCCTGCTGGTTCTCCTTGAATTCTTCCATATGTGTTAAGACCTGTGTCTGGCATTTTCACATATATAATCAAATTTATCAAATTTAATTTCCCCAATAACTCTCTGAGGTAGATGTCTGCTTCAGCAGATGGAGGAAATAGGGTTCAGAGAGACCAAGCAAATCAATTGTAATTGTGCAGTTAATAGGTGCTGATGACAGAAAACTTGAACTCCATATTCTACCTCTAAAGCCCAGACCTCCACCAGCACTTGAATTTCACAAACAAGAGGGAGCATTGGGTGCAGCCAGCATTTCTCCGTGGATGACGCCATTCTTCTTCAGAATACACCAGCTCATTTTTAAGATGCATGGAATAAAAAAGGTATTTGAAGTGGGAAAGCAGACCACGGCTTCATGCAAAACTTCTTCAATAATTTATTCCCTAGTGCCTTTAAGGTTTTTCTAAATAGATTTTTTTACAAGAAGTCAGTAACTGTTAAAGGTGAAAAGAAGTGAGTTCCTAAAAATTCTCATATTTAAGAAATTCATCCTAACTTTTAAAACCAGGCTACTGAGAGGTGGAAAAGCTTCATTAAAAACCCTTTGTACCCCAGAGGCAGGAAAACTCTGTTAGGTAGAAGAGAAAGGAGTAGATTCAAGAATTGAATCCTAAATAATTCCCTAGAGCCTCAAGTGGAATTTTCAGCTTCTGCGGTTATGGTTGTGTTGAGAGAGAGAAAGAGAAAGGGAGTGAGGAAGAAAGGCAAATGAAGTCCAAGAGAGGGGGGAAAAACCCTTCCTGTTAAATCTCTCATTTAGAAAAATCTACTAGGGTCTTTAAGACTATAAAATTAGCAAAGGAATACATAATTTCTTTTAAAAAGAATCTTCTCGATAATTCTCCAGATCTAAAATCTTCATAAAAACTCCTAAGGAGCTGAGCCTCGGTGGCGTAGTGGTTTTGCGCAGGACTGCGGCCCACTGGGACGGAGGTTCAATTCCAGCAGTGGGGCTGGGCCTCCTGCTCCCACCGCCGCCGGAGAGCAGTGATGCCACCCACCCCCCCCCCCAAAAAAAAAACAAAAACCAAACTCCTAAAGATATTTGAAGTTAATATAAGGAAAATGGCCAAGCTTAATCAAAAAGCATACCCTCTTAATCTTTAAGAGTAGGAGGAAGTAAGAATATTTGTGGAAAAATTGAAACAATTCATGAAAAAAATCTAACAAGAAAAAAAGACAACATAAACAGAACAATTTTAGAAGAAACAAAACTTAAATGAATGTAAAGTTGCTGGAGAGGTTTGGAGATCTGAATCACACCGATCTGACCCTTTAGATGAGGCTGCTCAGAAGAGAAAAGGTGCCAGAAGAGAGAAATGTTTAGATTTAGATCTCAAGGATTCAGAAAGAGAAGTTATTTTTAGTAAGTTTTTTTTTTAAGGAGAAAGAAAGATGGTTTCTTGCAAGATCTCCTAAATAATTAACTCCCCAGTGCCTTCAAGAATTGTTCAGATAAACTACTTCAGAGGGGAGAAAGGAATAATAACAAGTCAATAGGAAGAAATTACTTTGGTAAAATGCCAGGTTTTCAAAATACACTGTAATATTTGAATTTAAATGGCTGGAGGAAAGTCCACTTTAAATGTAAAGATTTTTGTGAATAAACTAATTTGATATTTTAAAAAATCCATTCCTCGCTTTTCAATTAATCAGAAAGAAATGTTAATTTCTCTTGTTTAGCTAACATCAGTTTAGGTAATTCATACTCCGCTATAGTCTTACATTAAATTTATATGAGACAATTTATAAATACATAGATGTAGAATACCAGGTCTTATCTTCGAGAAATTTTTGATCATATGCTCAGTGTAGGGATCTAGTATGATCATTTAAAATCTCCTTCTTGGGGGGACTAGGTGGGAGGTCATCACAAGGTTGAATATATAGAGCTCACCCCACAGGAAGATTAATAACAGAAATGTGGGTGAAGGGAGACAATGGGCATGGTAAGACACAAAATAATAACAATAATATATAGTTGATTCAGGATTCAGGAGAGTGGGAGTGTCGGGGAGGGAGGTAAAAAAACCTAGGAGCTGATACCGAGGACTCAAGTAGAAAGAGAATGTATTGGATAGCCTGATGGCAACAAATGTGCACGTATGCTTAATGCAATTGAATGATGGATGATCCTAAGATTTGTAAGAGCCCCCAGTTAAGTGATCAATAAAGTGGGTTTTTGTTTGGGGGGGGGCATCATTGCTCTCTGGTAGGAATGGGAGGCCCAACCTTGCTCTTGAAGAGCTGCTGCTGGATTTGAACCACCAAGTCAGTGGGCCACAGTCCTGCATTCAACCACTATGCCACTGGGGCTCAGCCCCAATAAAGCATTTTAGAAAGAAACTACATTAAAATAGATTTTGTCACATATACATAAAATAAAATCTCAAGTCACTGCCTCAAAATCACCAGCTTCTCGGCAGGAGACAAAACATGCTCCCTGCCACCAAGTTGCTCCTGACCCAAAGAGACACTGGAGGACAGGGCAGAACTGCCCCTGGGGTGTCAGCCTGAAACTTCCCAGGAGTAGAAAACTTTCTCTCTCTCCTTTGGAGCAGGAAGGGTTTCCAACAGCTAACCTTGTGATTAGTAGCCAAACTCCTAACACACTGCCCCCAGGGTCAATCCCATCAAGCACTACATTTTCAAAACTCCACAGGGCAGTACCACCTTGTCATAAGGTCTCCAAGAAGTGAAACTCTGCCCTCACTATTAAAAGTTACCAACATGAGTGTAACCAAGGTTGGGAATTCCTGGCAAAGAGACTTGAGGACATGAATTAAGAAGGTATGGTGGCAAGGTGACAGAATTATTTTATGTATACTGACTTTAATAATATAATTTATAGCCTTATATTTTGTTTGCTTTTCCTTTTATATCATGCAATTATTACTTATTTTTATTTTACAAACATATCTGTCTACCAAGAGGTCAAATTTTAAAGTAGAGGATCAGTATTCTAAATGATTTCATAGACCTTTCAATATCTTCAACATCTTTAGCTGCAAATGGAAAAGAGCCTTTTTATGGTAGAAAGGGCTAATTATTTCTTCTCATGCTGAAAGTAATAGCTTAAGGTCAGAACGGCGACAGAAATGAATGATAGAGATTGTCGAGGTAAAAGCATGGACCAAGGTGCGAAGGCAGCAGGTGCACAGTTGCTGGTAGCAGCAGAGACAAGGCAATGAGTCTACAGACAATGAGTTGAAGAGAGGGCACAGCTCACCCAGGGCATTTCAGGCCATCTCTTCAGAACTTTTATCATCACTATGAAAATAATGGAAAGCCATAGGCAATTTTGCAGCTGAGATTGTGGCTAAGCCAAAATTATTGAAATTGCTTTGGAAGCCTCACTAAGGCCTCCTGGGAGAGACTGGTCTAGAACTGAGAGAGGGTGGTGAGGGGCCTGCTTTTTGAGTGAAAGCTGGTGTTGGCTTGGATGGGATGATCATAGAGAGAGCTAGGAGAAAAACCCAAGAGAAACTTGAAGAGGGAGAGGGAGCGGCAGATGCTCATTAGTGTCCTTGGTTTAGCTTTCCCTGAGAAAGAGAGCTTAAGTTTGGACACCTCGAATTTGGGGTACCTATGAGATTTTCCAGGTATCATAATACACTGATAATGAGATTGCAGAACAACAACAAAAAAGAGGAAAAGCTTCAACCAGATGGTCTGACACAGTGACTGCAACAACAGGCTCAAGTCTCGGAACAATTGTAAAGAAGGTGCAGGACTGGGCAGGTTTTTGTTTTGTTGTGCATAGATGCCTGTGAGTCAGAGCCAGTCTGATGACACTAGCATCAGTCATCCTCATCATGAGGTAGCTCTAGTCAGGGTATGCTTTGAAAGCTATTCACACGCTGCTCTCTCTGTCACTCTGAATGTAAGAACTCTTCCCTGTTTGGAAAAGATATTGTCTGATTTCTTTAATCCCACATCTTCTTTTGCACCCCACCTCAGGTACTCTTCTTTGCAACTTATCAAGAATAGTCTAGAGGACTTGGAGCGCTCTGTTAAAGGAAAGGCACACCCCTCTTCCTTATTACACATTTCCTGTTACTCCGTGGAAGAAAGAAGAGGGGAAACAGCATCGATTTGTTTTTTCCCTAATGGTGAGAAGAAAACAGGGAGAGCAAAGGAGAACAATTGTGTGTCATGATTTTGCTTCTTCGACTGAAGCCTAAGCTTGTATTCCATTGCACATGAGTCTATGTTAGGTTTGGTTCTTTAGGGAAGCTTTAGTACTATCGACGAAGTGGCTCACACATTTGTAAAAGCAAGTAATTGCAGTCCAGTTCAAGTTCATGGGTCAGATGTTAAACTGGACTTTTTTAACTGACTCACATAGGTACCACAGCTGATGAACCAGGAAACCAGCAGATGAACCAGGAAGATCATGGCTGGTGGATGCAGGGAAGGATGAGTCGTGATTGGCAGGTCAGATGTTAAGTTCTGATGGCTACTGAGGCAGCAAGATGGTGGGGTCCAGACCAGCAGAAAGGAGAAGCCTTCCCATAGAGTTTGCTTAAATGGCAGCAGGCCCTGAGAAACTTCTTCCTTTCTTCCTTTTTATTTATTAATCATTTTATTGGGGGGTCTTACAAATCTGTTAACAAACCATCATTCAGTTGTAGTAAGCCCTCTTGTACATACGTTGCCATCAGCATTTCCAGAATATTTCCTTTTTACTTGAGCCCTTGCTATCAGCTCCTCTTTTTTCCCCTTCCTACCCTACCCTTCTACCCTCATGAACCCTTGATCAATTATATCATATTGTTGTTATTGCATGTCTCACATTGTCCATTGTCTCCCTTCACCCACATTTCTGTTATTCGTTACCTTGTGATTGCCCTCCCCCCCCCAACAAGGCAGCTTTCCTCCTTCCTAATCCTTTGCATCTGAAATGGACATCTGTAATTTGTGCTCACCTGAAATACCTTCAACTCTGTTTTAGACATCTGTCCTTCTCAACCTGTTCTCTTCCTCCTCTGTGTCCCAAGAGGCTGACCTAAAAGAACTGTACCAATAGCTCCAAACCCAGGAAAGACCCAGAAGTCTTTACAGATGATACTTCCATTAACGTAGACAGGGAAACAATGGACATATTCATTCTGGCTGTGTCTCGAGAGTTGACTGTGTCCACGTCTGGAAGCCCTTAGTGCTTGTCAGTTGCCTTCATATTTCACTGGTTGTGTTATCTACTCTCTCATATGACTTCTCAGGTCTAGGGATGCTGACTGTTCTCTTAATATCTTGGGGTCAGAGTAGCTCCTTATTACTTTCCTTAAACCCTACCAAACCGTAATACCCCAAACAAAACCAGATTAGCTCCCAGGGACCCTATGTAGGGTTTCATACTCATAGTAGTCTTATATAGGATTTCTGCGTCTGTAAATCATTCTAGGAGCAGATAGCCGCATCTTTCTCCTGCAGAGTCGCTCTTGGGTTTGAACCACTGATTTGCGGGTTATCAGGCAACTCCTATTCCCCTGCACCAACAGGGCTTACCTTACTTCCATGTGATTCTAATCATCTCCCTGGCAGACAACTCAACTAGTGCTACAACAAGCAACTAAGAGATAACTGCTCAGGCAGACATGATAAACACCATGTATTTTAAGAGGCTGTTCAGAACACTTGAGCTCACCACAATAGCACCAGGGGGAAAAACTCTGCATATAAGCGGCTTGCCCCAGCCCAATTAAAACCATAGCTGTTCTTCAACTATAAATTATATGTATTTATGCTTCACTGGCATTTTGTTCAGGGTACCCTGCTGGAGCGTCAGCAGAAAGTCACGAAGCACTGTTTGAAGCACTGGCACAGGCAACCAAGTCGGCACCAATCAGCTGCAGGAATGGAAACTCAAAGACCTGGTGTCCCTGGGTACAAAAAACTCTTACCAGTTATGGACTCTGCACTCACAGCACAGTGTCTGTGGGTGGCCTGGGCTTGCTGCTGGTCAGTATAGCTGGCAGTCAGGGAAAACTGGGTGTGGAGCAAAGAGAAGGAGACAAATCGCAGCCCATTGCTGGCTCTGGCTCTGGAAGCACAGAGTCCTTCAGAAAGCACTGACTGCCACTTGACTTCTACTTTCCAAAATTTCCTGTGTTTTTCTTTTGGTCACCCCCAAATCATAATCTCATCCTTTAGGGGCATTATTGACTGGGGGAGAGGAGGTTCTTGATTAAAAATATGATCCATATGGAGCAACAAAAATTTTCATAGGATGCAACAATAGTGTTGTAATACATTTATGTCACTTTAAAAATGCCGTGAGACCTTGTTAAATTGTTAAAAAGCAGTGTCGTCTGGTCACTTTATGCAGACTTTTTGAGGCTGCCCCTCCACAAGTAACCACAAGACGATGAAAGAGCCCCTGGGTGGGATTCTGCTGAGGGCCAACCGGCAAGTTGTCTTTGGATAGGTTCTGAAACATGGCAACCCTGCATCATCCAGGGGAAAGCTGAGATCGTACGGGTGACTTCGGACTGACTCTAAAGAAGCAGATTGCCAAACTTTCTTCTGAGGCACCCTAGCTGAACTTACACCTCTGACTTTGATCAGCAGCTGAGCACATTCACTGTTCCCCTCACCCAAGCACTCTGTGAGATGGGGTGAACCAGACATGGACGCATGATGCCTCCGACTGTTGGCTCTTCTGGCAGATGCTATGTGGGCAACAGTTACGTCACCTTTGTCCAAAGAGTTTGGAGAATCTCTTTGAAGATGTCCCTTGTGACCTCAGGCTGTGCCAAGTTGTCACAGAGATTCTGATCACCAGGCTGTCATGTAGCTTCACCTGGACGTGCTGAGCAGAGCGCAGCAGCTGGCCAGTTTGTCAGCAAGCACTGCTCTGCACTTGGCAGGCTGAGGTAGGAAGATATGTAACCCTAGAATCTGTCAGCCTTCCTAGAATGCCATGCTCATTCTGTCATTTCTACTAACTGGAAGCTCCTGAAAATGGCAAATTGCTAACCCATTGTCAACTAAGGGTGCATTATCATTTCAGGATTTCTAAATCTTAATGAGCTAAAGATGCTAATTATATTCATAATAAAATGAAATCTTTAAAAATTACTAATCATTTCATTGGGGGCTGTTACAAATCTTATAACAAGCCATCATTCAATTGTAGTAAGCACCCTTGTACATAGGTTGCCATTAATCTTCCAAAAACATTACCTTTCTACCTGAGCCCTTGGTATCAGTTCCTCGTTTCTCCCCTCCCTCCCACCCTCATGAATCCTCAAGCAATTATATATTATTATTATTTTATATCTTAAACTGTTTGCTGTCTCCTATCACCCACATCTCTCTTATCTCTCTAGAGGTGGGCTGGCTATATATCCAACCTTGTGATGAATACCCCCTTTCTCCACAGTCTCCACCCCCAACATCCCTCTACCCTCATGATATCGCTCCTTCTACTACTTACTCTTTGTTAGGGCTTCATCTGTCCTGAATTCCATTTGTCAAGAACTCTTATCTGTACCAATGTGTGTACTCCGATCTAGCTGGATCTGTAAGGTAGAACTGAATCATGGTCATTCTGGCAGATTCTGGCAGAGGGGGAAGAAACATTCAGGACCTAGAGGAATGATATGTTGCATCAGTGTTATGTTGCACCCTGGTTGAAACATTCTTTCCCTGTAACCCTTCGGGGGGGGGGGGGGACTGTCCAATTGCCAACAGATGGCCTTTGAGTCTCCACTCCAACCCCCCTCATTTGCATCAATATAATTGTTTGTATGGGATATTTTGATACTGACCCAGTTGACACCTCAAGATCACTCAAGCTGGTGAGCTTCTTCCATGTGGGCCTAGTTGTTTCCTTGCTAGATGGCTGCTTGTTTAACTTTATGCCTTTAAAGCCTCAGATGCAATATTAAAAAGAAAACTTTTATTTAAGAAGCAAAGCCTAAATCATGAAGTGAGAAGTTTAACTATATAATCAAGCTTACAAAGAGAAATGTATTGTTATCCTTTCACTTCTGCTTTGTCTGGAAAATGATGATATTAACTATCAAAATTAATCACACAAAAGAGCACACATATATAAAGTATTGAGAATAAATAAATCTTAATGTCAAGGAAACGCTTCATTCATTTAGCAATCTGTAGGAAATCTGTCTAAAGATGGACATGGATAAAAATGAATTCAGTTCTTGGCATCTTTTTCTTTCCCTGTTGTCAATCATCTTTTTACAAATCTCTTTCTTTCTAGTTTAAATTAAATTTCATTTACTTCGATTCCAATAACACTTTTGCCAATTTTCTAAACTCATGCCTTCCTCTATTTTTGTATCATACATCTGGAAAATCCCATATCCTGGCATACTTAACCATCTGCTCCCTTTATGTCTGCATTGGGGGAAGCCACCTGACAGAGGAGTCTGGTCCACGGCAACGTCACAAACAATCTTAGCCCCGCGGGGCTTCTGCGGGCACCCTACTCGCCAGTCAGTATGAGACTCTTAGCTCACACATCCTACCTCCCCTGCTCCTTCAGCTTATCCTCTCAGTCCCACAGACCTTCCAACCATGCTCCGATGCGCTAAGCCAACGATCTCATCTTTAGTTCAAAGAGGAAACAGACGCAGCTCGGGACACTCCCGCATTTTCCCAATTCCAAATATGCACTCTCACATCCACAGGACTCAGGCCTCTTGTCACACTCGCCCAGAATTTTATACTCGGGGCGGGGCAGGGGGAGGGTGGCGCCTTTCAGTGCACTTGATTTAATTGATCATAATACGCATATAAAGTGAGTTCTATCACTTCATTTTCTGTCTTTGATGGTGAAAACGAATCTATTTTATAGTGTTCATACCCTTTTGCCGTTTCCTTTCAGCTTACCAAATTCCCTTAGGCTTAATTCCCTTGACTAAAAATGCCTCACAGGGGAGGGTAAAATGGGGGCCCGAGCTTGTGGCATCCTAAATTAGGTAGGAGTGAAGTCATGCCTGGATATTATGCAATGAGTCTACTAATTTCACCATGCCAGGTTGAGTCAGGTGGCGTAGTGGTTGTGTGCGGGACTGCGGAACACTGGCATGGCGGTTCAAATCCAGCAGCAGCTCTCCAAGAGCAAGACTGGGCCTCCTACTCCCACCAGAGGGCAGTGATGCCCCCCCAAATTTCTCCATGCCCCTTACAAGGCCTGTCACACAGAAAACACACATACCCATGATGCCAGGTGAGGAAATGCCTTCCTGGACTCTAATCTAACATTTCCAGGTCCATAAACACCTACACACTTATATATATGCACGCTCCGTGATGGACTTCCCAGTTTGGGGGTGAGCCCTGGAGTGCGGCAACAACTTTTTAGCCCGGGGTCTATGTATATTGCTTTGGAAGGAACCCACAGTCCTTATTAGTTAGACATGAATGGCCTGTGCAGCTTTCTAAGGATTTCTTTTTCCTTTAGAACATCCTGTGGGGGCTGAGCCCCAGTGGTGTAAGTGATTGAGTGTGGGACTGCAGCCCGCGGGCTTGGTGGTTCAAATCCAGCGGCCTCTCTCAGGAGCAGCACTGGGTAGCACCCACGACCACCAGAGGGCAGTGATGCCCCCCCCCCCCACCAAAAAAAAGAACATCCTGTGAACACTTTTTGAATCATTAGTACAACTGTCTGTCATGGTTCGGAAGCAAATGGTTTCCCTGGGAGGTGATGTTCAGAACCCCAGGAGGAGGTGATGAGTGTGGACAGGATGGGGGGTGGGGGGGGTGGAATAGCTATCAGGGCAGTAGCCACTGTGGGCAACAGGAGAGTGGACTTGTTGAGGGGCCTTCTGAAAAGCACATGGGATGTCTCAAATATTAGCACCGAGGCAGGGAGGTGGGAGTATGTAGACATCCACTCTCTCCCCCACTGTTTGTGCCTCGGAGGCTTCACTCTCTCACACTGCAGGCCCTGCCTGTGGACTCAGCTCCAGTCCCTTTGACGCCATAGCAAGAGGCCAGTGACCCAGACAGTACTGTCATCCCGTTGGACGTGAGCTACAGCTGGTGCAGGTGAGCTCACATCGATGAAGGGCGATTGAGTGGGGGAGCAAGCATATCTGCTATATTTGGGGTGACTGAAGTAATGGGGAAATAAGTTAGGGAAAAGGAAATACCATATCCTTGTATTGTACCTAACATAGCACTTGTGGTGGTCATGTGCTTATGTTAATTTCATGATTGAAATGTAGGGGTGGGGTCTAGCCTGTTAATCTGGAGATAGTCATTGAGTAGCCAATGAGGCCTCTTTGTAGGCATGACTTTCTCCTGAGACATCTGGGAAATCTCGATATTTCCCTCATGAAGATGAGAAACTATCTCCCCCATTGTTAGGAGTTAGTCTCAGAGACGATTAATTATGGACAAGACAAGATAGCAGCATCTGAGGAGCCGGAGAAGACACACGGCTTGACCCTGATGGAGCCAGACCTCTGAAGCTGGAGAGGCCATGTGGAGACTCCTGCCAGTGATGAGTTGCTTCTGCCACCTCTGGATGCTGTTGATGGACCCTGAGCCCTGGAAGCGAGGAGCCATGGGGAGACCCCTGCCAGCACCAGGATTCTGCACCCACTGACCTGTGACTTCGTGAGTCGGAAGGAGACATTATAGACTGGTATTGGGCATATGGGCTAATATCAGATTTATGACTTTGAACTGGACTGGCCTGGGATGCTTTCTCAATGTCCTGTTCCTCTTGTATATAAATCTTTTCCTCATATCCATATGCGTGTCTATGAAATTTGTTCCTCTAGTCTACCTGGACTCACACAGCACTCAACCTTTGGATTATTCTTGGGTTGAAAATCAGGGATGTTCTGATACAGCAATCAGGCCTATGTCTTTGATGTCAGGCTATAAGCTTGGGTGACATCTATGCCTGTCAAGCTCCAGGGTGTCCAAGGTGGGCCAAACCTCGTTGAGTGTTCTTTGAGAGAATGATTGGTTCCTTCTCTTTCAAAGGCCAGTGGATCGTGAGGAAGGATCTGTGTTAAAGATGAGTTGGATTATACGGACTTCAACATTGTTCTGAGATTTGAAATCCGAGACTTTCATAGACATCGGAAAAAATGGTACGTGAAATTTCCACATACCTTTCATCTCATACCTTCACAAATATAATACGACCCCACAATGATGCCACGTGAAAGAATATCACTCGGGATTTCTGAGACTGAAAATACTTATAAGAGGAAAATGCCCCATCTTTCTCTACAGGATAGGCTGGTAGCCTGAAGCACCAATTTGTTGATTAGCATATTATTGCTTAACCCACTGAAAGAGGGCTGCAAAAGGTTTGTGGAAAAATAAATTAAAGATTATGGCATTAAAAAAATTTTTATTTGCATAATTTGTATACTATACAATTCAATGATATAAATATAGGTAAAAAGAATTGTGTGTTCACCACTACAATCAATTTTAAAATTGTTTACACTGCTTTCATTCTTGCATCTATTATATTATTATTAGCTTTCCATTTTCCTCAGCCTTAAGTATTAATCTAGTTACTGTCTATATCGATTTACCTCCTGTGATAGGGAGGTTTATTGTGTCAACATGGCCAATGAACACATGTGGGATTAACTGAAGGACAGAGAGATAAATGGCTCTGTGAGCCATTTATTAGCCCATATGTCCAATATGAATCTAGAAGTCCTCTTCAGACTCATGAAGCACAAGCAATGACACCAGGACAATCACAGGCCAGTGGGTGCAGAGTATCCAGTGGTGGTACAAGCATCTCAGTTCTGGCAGGGACCTCTCTGTGGCTTCTCAAGCATCTCAGCACTAACAGGAGTCTCTATGTGGCTTTTTCGGCTCCAGTGGTCTGGTTCCATCAGGGTAAGCCCACGTGGCTTCTCTGGAAGTTCTCACAGGGAGTCAGCCTTGTGTCTTGTCAGTAGAGTGTCTCCAACAGACTGATCAGTGAGTTTCTCACCTCCAAGGGGGGAATACCACTGGATTTCCCATAATTCTCAGAGGAGAAGGCCATGCCCACAAAGAAGACTCATTGGCGATCTCCAAATTGATAGGCTAGACTCCACCCCTTCACTTCCAATCCTGAAATTGACACCAGATTAGTGACTGCCACAGTCAGTTATTTTGCAGACTTTCTTCAATTTGGGGTGGTTTGGTATTTGTCATGAGTCAGTTATTATGACACTATGAAGTATTGGTAAAACAAGATGAACAAATACTCACAAAAGTAAAACGGAATGTTTTTCAGTGCATTATACAGAAGGTAATATGATGTCAATATGCCATTTTTCCCCACCTGGTGATATTAATCTCGATCATTTGGGTTAAGTAGTGTCTTCAAACTTTTTCCAATGTAAAATGATCATTTCCCCCTTTAAGTTAATAGGTACATTGGAGGGAGATTCTAAGAGAGGAAGCAAATATCCTTTTTTTTTTTTTTTTACTTTTGCCTACTATTAGCATCCATCAATGCGGACTTTTTATGTCTTGCTCGCTTACTCAGGATTTTCCGTTTTGTTTGTCTAGGCGGACTTACTTTCAGGACTAAGCATACGTGCAGAAAGAGTGGAGATGAAAGTCAAGGATTTTCATTGTAAACATAGATTGCAATTCAATTAAAGAAGACCAAAATACTCCCAACTGGACCAATAGGAAACCTCATGGAAAAGGGGGAGAAGATGGAATTTGTCTGGGATTCCATCTCGCTTGGATCCACACCCAATGCTCATGGAAGCAGCAGTCAGGCGATCCAAAGACGCTTTGTAGTGGGTAAGTTTGCAGCGCAGGGCCTTTTTAGAGGGTGGAAAGCAAGCATGTTACCACGAGGGCTCAGGTGCACCTGATGTGAGCCAGGGCATTTTCAATGCCTCGTCGGCGTGTCAATCAATTAGCGCGAACAAGAACTGATGCATCGGCACTGCGGTGTAGGTGAAGACTACGCAAAGTACCACGGACTGCTAAAAGGACAAACCGAGCTGCTAAAAAGGAGAAATGCCTGACGTCGCCAGTGTGCTCTTTAGAGCAAAGGAGGGGGAGAACCCTTCTCCTGTGCTTTGCACTTGCCCTCGGGAGATGCTGGTCCCTGGCGAAGGCCAGCAGGCTTGGTAGAGGGGCAGCACAAAAGAGGACGGTCCTCACGGAGCTGCATTGACACCGTGGCCGCTGCGACGCGCGGAAGCGTGGGAGCAAGTGTGTGGGCGGCACAGGACAGGGTCCTGTTTCATTGCTCTGGACTGCATCCTCCGGGTTTGCGTCAGACCCAGGTCTAGAACATCTAATCACACCCTACCCTCCTGTCGCAGCTGTCTTCACTTTTCAGTGTGATTTAAGAAAACGACATTGGCTCTCAGGAATTGTTCCACTCACGGACTCAGTGACGCCGAGTCAAGGCGGACTCACATCTTTCTCCCGTGGACTGAGAATCGCAGTCCAACACAGCACCGCGACGCCACGTGGGGGTCGCCATGAGCCAGCAATGGTTCGATGGCAGGTGAGCGAGTTTTTCCAACAACTGATTTTGGGGTTAAAAGCTCAGCTCTTTAACTACTGCGCCACCAGATAATCACCAGGTGTTTTCTGTACCTTACCAGGCGTTGCAGAAGTTCAAAATATATGAAAGTATCCACTTGAACTTCTTTTGTTTCTGTTGTTGTTTTACTAATGTGGAAAAGCTTTAGGGGACAAATGAAATAATTCCAAGGACAGACTGCATGTGATGCAGCTAAGCAACCACCAGATGTCACTCTTGCTCCATGCCATGTCAAGGACAATCTCAAAGAGACTAGAAAAGAGATGCTTCATTGCAGGCTTTTAAGTAGTGAAACATTTTTATTACAAAGGAGTCCTTATATTCTCTTATTAAGCAATCAGAGATAACAGGGAATTCATCTTTTACATTTGGAAAGACAAAAATTGATTAATTTTAATTACCAAATGAAAGGGGGTAATTCTTTAAAACACCTGAAAAATGAAAGAATGATTGCATGGGTTGTGTGTAATTAATATGCTGGATTTATTAAACAGACACAAAAGTCCTTCATCATTTAATCTACAAGCATTCAAGTATTATTTTCTGCTGTACTGTTGCAGAACTGATGAAGTTTAAAATAAGTACAAACAAAAAAACAAATAAATAGGTACAAGCTAGAAATTGCTAGAAAAGTCTTCACACTTTTCTGCCAGTGAAAAAGCAACTGTTTTGTTTGTTTGTTTGTTTGTTTGTCTATTTTATCTAGGGTGGCTGAACGTCTTTCTTCTTAACTTCCATTGTGAGCTAGCTGAAGGTTTGCACAGCAGAAGATCCATTTCTCGTTTTACAATCCATCTACACTTTATCTCAATGTACCTCTTGCGACCCCCTCAGGGTCCCCTCACTTACTCCGTTGCTCCCCACGTCTCCTCTTTTCTCACCCTCTGCACTTAGGTGTTGGATAAATGAAGCTCTTTTGATTTGGAGGTCGCTTATTCTGGCGTGTGGGTGGATCAGTTTCAGATCTAATGTGTGACTAAGGATCACAGTCTCTTGGGTGTCCTATTAGTCTCTCTCTGTCTACTATGTTTAATCTCGTTTATGGTTTTGACTCTGTTCCATTTCCTCCACCCTATCCCCATCCCCACATTTTATCAAGGACCGTCTGTTCTAAGAGTTTTCAGAGCAGTTGGTCACAGCAGCAGGGCACCATCTAGTTCTTCTGGTCGTAGGGTTGTGGAAATTAATGTTTTTGTGGTATATTAATTCAATGGACTAATTGTTTTTATATAGCTTTCTATTTTCATCATTTTTCTTTTCTCCAGAGAGAAAAGCACCTTATATGGCTGCTCATGAACTTTTAAGACCCCAGAAATTAATGGAATGCCAAAAATACTATTTAAAGGCTATTGTAAGGGCCTGTCCAAAAAAAAAAAATAATGCCAACTTTTGGCAGTTCATTTAAATTCTAATTTCTAACATTTATTAGTTACTAGATTCTCTTTGAAGTACTATTTAATTCATGTAGTCATCTGAAATATCTATTTGGTCATATTATTTTTATGTTGGAGCTGAAAAAATTGAGTCTTGGAATAGTTACATAAACTACCCAAGGTATGTCTCTAAAACCCACACAGTCTAGTTCCAAACCCACCACTGTGGCATCAATGAAACATTTAGTGACTCACCAGCTTTTAACGTTTTCCTAAGAAGCCTATGCTACATATAATATATGGTAGGCGAACTCTTTTATAGTGACTTTCCAACCGAGATTTTAAGTCAGAAAACTGAATCACTCAGTTTACAGACCATATAATTTTTGTCAGTCCTTGTAACATACTTTCAAAGCCTAAGTTTCCAGTAGAAAATTTAAACACTGCTCAACACCAGCATAAGGCCTTTTAAAAAAGTTATTAACAGAAGACTAAGACTTACTTTCTGGGTGGTTGAAGATGTGCCTCTAATTCTATCCTTTTCTAGGCCATATTAAAACAAGACACAGGAAGCAACAGGCCCACATGGAAGAACACACCAGATTGTGTGACCCTGAGTGTCAACAGGATCAGGTATCAGGCATCAAAGACCTAAAAATTACATCATTGTAAATGATGGGGGAGTGCAGATTGGGAGGGTGGAGGGAAGGTTGGGTAAAGAGGGGACCCTATTTTAAGGATCTACATATAACCTCCTCCCTGGGCTAGGGACAAAGGAAATGGGTGAAGAGAGACATCAGACAGTATAAAATATGACAAAATAATAATAATAATATATAAATTATTAAGGATTCATGAGGAAGGGGGAAACAGGGAGGGAGAGGGAAAATGAGGAGCTGATACTAAGGGCTTAAGTAGAAAGAAAATGTTTTCAGAACAATGAGGGCAACAAATGTACAAATGTACTTGACATACAATAGATAGATGCACGGATTGTGATAAGAGTTGTATGAGCCCCCAATGAAATGATTAAAAACAAAACAAGAGATAAGGAACATTTTTTAAAAGAAGAAACATTTCAGCCTGGGAACTGGAGAAAACAAAATAAAATAAAACAATGGTATGGATTGAATTGTTCCTCTGAAAAGACACCAAATATTTTTTAATATGAGCTGACCCAAATATCAGTTGGGGTACCTAATTTTACAATAAAAAATTGCATTAAAATGTGCTGAAAAAGTTGGTTAATACGTGAATACCTATGGTATACTGAAATCCTAATCCCTGTGATTAGGATCTTATAAATAAATGTGATCTTACTTGAGGAAATAGGCTCTTTCTTTGAAAATATCAGTGAGTCAGACTGGAGTAGGTCTTCCAGCCCTTCAGTGGGGTGTCTGATGAAAGATGAGAAGGGGCATGGAGAGAGGGCCTGAAACAGGGAAAGAGGATGAAGTCTAACTATTAAGTTGGCAGAGGGCAAAACTGAGGGTTAAAGATAACTCCTGTCGGGCTGAGCCCCGGTGGCGTAGTGGTTGTGCATGGGACTGCGGCCCACTGGGACAGAGGTTCAATTCCAGCAGTGGGGCTGGGCCTCCTACTCCCACCACCGGAGAGCAGTGATGCCCGCCCCCCCCAAAAAAAACCAAAAAGATAACTCCTTTCTCAAATCTTACAAAAGCTGAAGAACTCTTCGTTCTAGGTTTCTCTGGACCTGGGGGAGAAGTGCCCTAGCATTTGTGTGTAGGATTTGCTATAATAAGAAGGGGGTAAGTACTATTTGGGAAATTGTTAGATTACCAAATCTGCATCTATTTCATGCTTCTGGGCCATCCTGGCAGCTGAGTGGTGTTAATTCTTGGGGAGAGTAAACTAGCAAAGTGTTGGGAGAGTGAATGCTCCCTACAGCTCATGACACAGATAGCACACCAAGAATAGTGAGAAAGGGTGACCATATATCGTACTTATTGATTGCTGAATGCAGAGACCCTCTGTTTGTGTCAGATCGTGGTCAGCAGACTCTCACCCTGCAGTCAAGTATCAGAGACTGGTCACTTGGAAATAGGACCAACCCTAAAGGAATGAATATATCAAGGTTTCCAACAAATGACTCACCCATTCAGATAAACTTGTAGTGGTTTTCACAATGGGTAAGCCTCCTTGAGATGGTTTTTGTTGTGTCAACCTGGCTGATAAATATGTGTGGGATTGATTGAAGGTCAGAGAGATAAATAGCTCAGTGAGCCTCACCTTTCTAGTTGTCAGGTCTCTTGCTTTCTGAAGTTCAGACCAGGGTGTAACTGCCTTAGCCAGTTCCCTGCTTCAGCTGGCAAGACTCACTTACTGACACAGAGATAGATAGATAGATAGGTAGATAGATAGATAGATAGATGATAGATAGATAGATAGATAGATATCCTTGAGAAGAAGCCACATGGATCTACCCTGATATACCCTGGGTGCTGGAGCAGCTGTGTGGAGACCCCTGCCAGTGCTGAGGTGCTGACACACTCACTGGTTCGGTGTTCCTCCTACTTCACTGTGTGTGTTTGGTGAGATTGAGGAGGACTTTGTAGATTGGCGTGGGACAGATGGGCTAATGTTGGACTTATGGGCTTGGACAGCACTGGGTTGGGATACTTTCTTAATGTACACTTACCTTTTCTATAACACCCTTTCTTATATACATGAGTTTCTGTGGGTTTGTTTTTCTAGTTTCCTCAGACTAACAGACTCATCCACAAGTTAAACGCTTCTGTGAAGATTTCAGTTCCATATATTTAATAAAGCATAAGATAGCCAAGAATTTCCAGATACATGAGGAATGGTTGATGCTCTTGACTTCTGAGTGAAAGGTTGTTATCTTAAGCCCACTCAGAGGCACTTGGTGATCTGTTTATGAAAATATCACCACTGGGCGTTTGTGTACTCTGACGTAATTGGAGTTGCCCTGATTCAGTCATCATTGACAGCGCCTAGTCCTGACAGTAACAGAAAACACAAACACAAACAGAACAGAGCAATTTGGAGAAAGCCACAGTTATGCAGAGAGTGGAAAAAAACCCTGTCTTTAATATCCTCAGAGAGAAAACGTAACCATCATACAAGAGGTGGATACTAAAAAATTTATAAAGAAGAAAAAGAAGTCTTGGAAATTAAAAACACATTAGTCAGAAAATACACAATAGATAATAGGAGATTACATTTAGGCAATCTCTCAGCAAACAGAGCAAATACATAAAGTGATGGAAATTAAAATTGAAAAAAAAATTAAAAGACTAGTCCAAGAAGTTCAGTATCCAAATACTACTTCCAGAGAGAACTGTAACAGAAAAAAATCAAGGAAGCAGGCCAAGCCCTGGTGGCGTACTGGTTGTGTGTGGGACAGCGGCCCACTGGGCTGGGTTGGTGGTTCAAATCCAGCAGCAGCTCTCAAGGAGCAAGGCTGGGCCTCCTACTCCCCCCCCACCCCAAACCAAAAAAAAAAGTAAAACAAAAAATCAAGGTAGGAGAGCATCAACGAAATACAATTTGAACAATGTGAGTTTCTGGATCAAAGGGTCTCAGGAAGCATCTAGCACTTTGGATGAAAACAGACCAGAGAACTTGGAATGCAGTAAGAGGGTTGTCTGACAATAATTCTAAAGTGCTTATTGTGCTTGAACTAAGGAGGCTAAGTAGAGTTTGTACCTGAGATCAGCTTCCCATTGGACCACTGGCTCTGGCCTCTGGAGAAGTTCTCAGACGCTCCAAGGCAGCCAGGCGTGAGGAAGTGGTGTTCTCAAGCAAGTGTGCTCTCAAGTTTTACTGTCGTAAAAACAGGAACCATCAATGAAGACAAGTTGCCATCAAATGGACTCTGATTCATCAACACCATATATATCACAGTACAAATATGCCCTATAAGGTTTTTATTGGTCACTTTTACAGAAGTAGATAATTAGGCCTTCCTTCAAAGGCTCTTCTGGGTGGGCTTTAAGTTTGCAGTGCATGAATGTATTGTTTGTCAGAGTAGCATTTGGGGTTATAGGGTTTTCAGTGGCTAATTTTCTGGAAGTAGATTAACAAATTTTTATTCTCAGGTATGTCTAGGTGCCAATTTTTTGGTCGCTATCAAATATTTGTACTACCCAGGGAATTTTCTTTCTTTCCAGTACTTCATACACTTTTGGACAGTATAATAAAATCAAAGATAATAGAGGCAAATAGTTTACCACCTAACATCTATTCTGGAAGAATCTAAGAAGAATGGTCATTTTAAGAAAAGAAAATCACATAAAGAGTCTTTATATCAAGATTAAAGCCAGCTTTACAAACTAGGGAGACAGTAGCTGCAGCTATATGGAATCAAGATATTCTTTAGACCTAAATCAATATATTCTTTTGACTTAAGTAGAAAGTCTTTTTCTTGTCTTGCATCATATACTGTTTTGGAATTATTAAAAATATTAGGATGTTTAAAATATTATAAATTTAAAATATTATAAAATCTTTTCCAGGCAAGATGACTATAAATCAAATGTAAAAAATCAATCTAATTAACTGAGGATTAGTCTCACATACTTTTTATAGGCTACCTTACTAATCAGAAATATTATCATTATATAAAATAATCCAGTTCCATGGTTCTTATAAACAACCATAACAACAAAACTCTACTATTGTTTTTCTGAAGTCAACATTCTATTATTATTTCCAAGAATGATTTTGCTAATCATTTAGAATAATGTTGAAAGAAAAAGTGAGAAACCCTTTTCATGTTTCTAACTTTAGTGGAAATGCTGTTTTGAGACTACATCAAGTAAAAGAAGTGCCTTTATATTCCTAGTTGATACGCATTTATGATAAATGAATATTGAATTATTTCCAAACTTCTTTCTGTAACTATGATACATCTTTAGTTAAAGATGGTCACAATTTTTTTTGGTACTTTACCTATAAAAAGATACAGTCTACTTTCTCTCCTCATGAATCTAGACTATTTCTAGAGACTTGCTAGATGATTAGAATGTAGTTGACATGACATTCTGAGATCATCAACGGCTAAATCACAAAAAGCCCTGCAATTTTTACTCAGGCCTCTTAGAATATTTGCTATTGGAATCCAGCTACCATTCTGGAGAGAAGCCCAGATAGTCCTATGAGAAGGCTTATAAAAATCAAAAGAACTAAGACTCTCAACTAAAAATTCCAAATGGACTTTTAGACAGCAGTCACTATCAACTTGTCAGTCATGTTAAGTGAGTTGTGATTGAAGTTGATTTGTCAACTCAAGCAGACCCACCCCAAATGAAGTTGTAGGGAGGAAAGATGAACCATTTCTACCAACTTCTGCCCTAACTGCAGGTTCATGAGTAAAATCATGGTTGCTGATTTAAACCATTATATTTTGAATGAATAAATGTACAACAATGAATAAAATATGATGACATGTTCATATGCTTAAATCTACTAATAGGTCGAATAAATCGCATAAGCAGATTTTCTGGTGTTGAGCTCCTTGTGTGCTTGGAATAACCCTTTGATGCCTTGCGCTGGTGGATCAGTGGTGGAATTCTCACCTCCTCCCATACAGGAGACCCAGATTCAACTCCTGTGTAATGTACAATCATATCTGTCAGGGGATTTGTCTCAGCAATTAAAAATTTGTTAAATAGTGTTATTGGCATATCATTCATGCATCATACAGTTCAGTAGTTTCAACATATTCAAGAGTTTTGCAGATGCTCCACAAGTTTAAAAAAGCTTCCAAACTAAGATGGACTAGGTAGAAAGAGCTGGTAATCTTTTTTCAGGAAATCAGCCAGTGAAAACCTTGTGAATCACAACTCAAAAAGAGATGGTGCAGGAAAAGGCAATGTTTTGTTCTGTTGTGCAGGAGCCTGTCATAAATTGGGTCAACCTGATGGTAGCCATACAATAACAACAATCTCGATACAGTTCCACTATTTTGAGACAGTGCTAAGCAATTTAAGTAAGAAACCATCACTAGGTGGGCGGGTGTGGGTGGTGGTGGAGGGAGAATATACCAAGCAGATTAATAATGTAAATAAAACACTTGAAGAATCTTTTTAGCTATCTCAGAAAATTTCAGACACATAGGGGAGAAATAACATCATTAAGGATTTCTAGCTGGCAACACTGCAGAACATCCTTTTAAAACATGTTAATTTATATAATTAGTCCTTCCTTTAATTTAGAACACTTAATTCAAATGAGCTAATTTCAAGTATATTTTTCAGCTATCTTGAAGTTGAGTTTGAAATTCAGTTTTTCCATTTGTCTTTTTTTTATGATTCAACTTAGGGACTTGATTAATGACATTCCATTTAGAAATTAACTGAGGTTTCACTAATCTGAAATAATCAAAGGGAGAATTTTCTCTCTTTTTTATTTTTTTCTTATCTTACTGAATGGTTCATTTTACTGGATGTAATCAACTGTTTATATAAAAATAGGGAAACACAATGAGCCTTGAAAAGCTTTTGAAAAGAAGAAAAATTAAAACAACAACAAAGGAGGCTAGGAGGCTTGGGACTTCCCCAGTTTGAAAAATTCACCAAGGGAGAGGGTACTTTCCAACTGTCCAAATACAATAATATGAGTGGGTTTCAAAGAGTTGATGGGAAAATTGTATTCTCTTTGAATTCCAATTGTTCCATGAATCTGGGAGAGAGCTATGGACAACCCCCTTCCCCATGTTCCCTATAGTAAACTGATGATGACTGTCTTTCTTTTTCCTCTACTCAATTTCCTTTCAGGTGAGGTTCTTTAACCAATCCCTCAAAGCATTCTTTCCAATAAGGAACTCACCATGGAACTAATGTTCCCTAACAGCCTACCACCATCACCCTCAGAAAGGTTCTATGTAGGCAAAAACAACAACAAACAGAGAGAAAGAAACTCAAACACCCTCCCCACACCCCCCACCACCAAAAGAAACCCCGGTACCATCAAGTGTATTCCAACTCATATTGGCAAATACTCTTAGTGTACATTTCCATATCTATAATTTTAAAATTAAAGTTTCTTCTAAAACATTGCCTGCTTGGGCAAATTAACTGAAGCTCTCCACAGTGAGGAATCAGCCGCTAGCTCCAGAAGTGACAGAGGTAGAGAGTGGAGCTCCCCGCTGGGAGGCTGTCATTATGTAAATGTGCCCGCGTGACAGTCCTCCAAGGAGGACAAATGACTCGTCAGTGACTTCTTAATCAGCCTGTCTCGAGCAATGATAATCTAATCACTGGCCACCTAATTAAAAATGAAAGAAATTAGTGCCTTTTCCAAACACTGAGCTTTGTGAATCTCCGCTTACAGATTGCCCTTAAGCAGAGCGTTGCCAGCTAGGTGCATGTCACACTACAGAACGGCACAACTCTGTGGGGTGTCTCATGCTCATGTCTGGGACTTGATCGCTTTTCCCATTGTTGAGTTAATGCATGGATCTCAGTGGTTTCTACTGTGGTTCTCCTATATTCATTCATTCATTCATTCACCATCTCACATGAACATGCATTATTACAAGTTTACTATATACCAGGGGAACTATTTGGGGGATATAAAGATGAACCCAGCACTTTCTCACCCTTTGAAGTTGTCACTGAGGGGAAGACAGCGCTAAATGTATACCTATGAGATGATTGGATCAAGATAGAATAGAGATAACAAATATATGTTTATATTTTGCTTGTTGAGAACATAATATGGTAGATGAAAAATGGTTACTCATTGCCCTGAACCAGGCCACAGACTTTGCTTGAATAATCATATGTGAGTCCTGGCTTACCAGACACTCGACCATACCTATCGCTTAACTTTTAGTCACCTTCATTTATTGGTGACTTGCCTGGTCCCTGGGAAACAGGTGTGCTTTAGTACAGTGTAGAGCTGGTTTAATCACAAATACTCAGACTAATAGTGTGGTACACCCACTGTAACAAACTCTCACACTTTTAGTTGAGGGAGAAATCTCTCCTAGTATTTTTTTTTAATATTTTGACTTTTTATTGTGAATTAGGTAAAGATTTACAGAGCAGATCAAAGTTTTACAGTTAGTAATTCATACACATTCTGATACAACTCTCCTGTTGCCATTCTTTCGATGTACCATTACTTCCTCCATTATCTCTCTGTAGTTCCTTTCTCCATTGTTCCTTCCTGCCTAGCCCTCAGAATGTTGCCCTGAAATGGTGAAGTA
>PVJH01027789.1:0-28196 GCA_004026705.1 Nesogale talazaci
CCAGAGAAGAAAACAATGGGACCAGTGGTTCTGGGGTGGGGGTGGGGGAAGCTGGGGGAGGTAAGTAGAAGGGAGGGGGGAGCCACAAATCCAGGAACAAGGGAACAACAAGATATCTAAAATTGATGGGGGGAGGGGTTTAATCAACTGTAGTGTAGGTGAAAGGAATTACTGAGAGCCAAATGAAAGTTGAACATAGTACAGGAAGAAAGTAAAAGGAAGGAAGTAGAAAAAAGACATTTATAGAGGTATAAATATAGACATGTATATATGTAAATATATTAATATATAGCAATAGGAAATAGATCATGCACACATATACTTATATGTAAAGTATCAAGGCAGCAGCTGGACATTGAACTTCTACTTAAGTTCTCCCTCAATGCGAGAACACTTTGTTCTAATAAGCGAGCATTCTGTGATGCTCATCTTCCTGGCATGAAGTCAAAATGGGTACATAAGCAAATGTGCTATATAGTGTCTGGGGTCTTAAAGGCTTGAAGTTAAAACAAGCGGCCATTTAGCAGGGAATCAACAAAGCCCACATGGAAGAAACACACCAGCCAGTGTGATCGTGAGGTGTTGATGGGATCAAGGATCAGAAGACCCCAAACACAATCTTTGGAGTGGACACCCAAAACCCATCTGTAGACAGTTGGACATCCTCTCACATAAGGGTCACAAGGAAGGGACGAACCACCTAGGATGCAGCATAGCAGGAACAAAACACAGAATATTCCTCTAGTCCTTTAATGCTTCCTACTCCACCCCCCCACACCCCTCCCCCCTCCCCACCATGATCCTGATGCCAGTACATGTAAGACCTCTTGACACACAGAGTCCAGGACAGATAAACACCTCAGGAACAGTAATGGGAGTAGTGATACCATGAGGGAAGTGGAAAAGTAGGGGTGGGGTAGAAAGGAGGAACCGAAGATAATGATCAGCATATCACCACCCCCAGCCCCCTGGGAGATGAACAATAGAAATGTGGGTGAAAGGAAACAGCAGACGGTATAAGATATAAAAATTGTGATTTATCAAGAAGTCACGAGGGTGGGGAAGGGAGGGGTAGAAAACTGATACCAAGAGCTCAAGTAAAAAAAATGTTTTGAAAATGATGGCAACATTTGTACAAATGTGCTTAATACAATTGGTTGGACTTTTTTTTTTTGTGGACATCACTGCCTTTGGTGGTCGTGGGTGCTACCCAGTGCTGCTCCTGAGAGCCACCACTGGATTTGAACCGCCAAGCCCGCGGGCTGCAGTCCCGCACTCAACCACTTACGCCACCGGGGCTCAGCCCTGATTGGATTTTTATAAGAGCCCCCAATAAAATGATTTTTTCAATTATTTTTTAAATGATTTTAAAATGAGTTTTTATTGAGGCTGTAAAAACACTCAATAGGGGCTGAGCCCCGGTGGCGTAGTGGTTGTCCGCGGGACTGCAGCCCACTGGGATGGAGGTTCAATTTCAGCTCCACAGGGGCAAAGGATGGGCCTCTTACTCCCACCACCAGGGCAGTGATGCCCTAAAAAAAAATTTTTTTTTTTTAAAACACTCAATAAAAGATAGTTATAAAGAAGAAACCCTAGAGAAGTGGTCTGCTTTGTCCTGTAGGGTCAGAATGAACTCAGTGGCTGTGTGTGTGTGTGTGTGTCTGTCTCAGTACTAGACAGCTTCAAAAAGTCTGGGGGATTTCCTTTGTATTTTCATTTTACAGTTTCCCATGGATTTACTGAAGCTCCCTGCCCCCCCCCGCCCTTTTAAAATAATTTTATTGGGGGCTCATATAGCTCTTATCACAATCCATACATATGCACATACATCCACTCTGTGAAGCATTTGAACATTAGTTGCCATCGTCATTTTCAAAACATTTTCCTTCTGCTTGAGCCATTAGTAACAGCTGCTCATTTTTTCCCCTCCGTCCCACAGGAAGAAGCCCTCTCTAATTCCTCAGTGTTATCTTCTCACTTTTAGATTACACTGAAGGTGAAATTGCAGGATTCATGTTTTATGAATAAAAATAAATTTTGCAAAGTTATCATTTGTTTCTTAAAGATTCTCTTCCCCACAGTATCAGTTTTGTTTTATAGTAGATCTTTTTCAAATATAGTAGTTGTGCCTTTGCATGTCAAGTTTGAAACCACCAGCAACCCCATGAGAGACATGAGACTGTCCACTCCCATGAACACGTCTAGTCTTTTTTTTTATTATTATTATTTTTGTGTGTGTGGGCATCACTGCCTCTGGTGGTCGTGGGCGCTACGCCAAGCCTGGAGGCTGCAGTTCTGCACTCACCCACTTACGCCACTGGGGCTCAGCATTTCTAGTCTTAATAGGATTAGATAACTCAAATTAGATAGCGTGCATCTGATTAACTACTTTCAATAAATTCCTGGGTAAAGTTCCCTAAAAAAACCAAAAAACCATACTTCTGTCAACTTTGTTGAATAAAGGATTGAAATGTCTCTCTTTAGTGCATAAAAAAAGTGCTGATATGAAATTGCTATCCTTTGGAGAGGCAAATAAAGGGCAGAAATCAAATAAGATTTATGAAACTAGTAAACCAATATGTTACACCCATCTACTGATTTCATTACAATAAGAATAAATATATTGTTTTCCCCAAAAAAAACAAAAACAAACCCACAGCAGCCGTTCTAGCCAGTCGTGTGCAGTTGGTCTGAGTCGGAATGGATTTGGGGGAGTGAGCTATTTTTTGAGTTAGATATTAAGGAAGGAGGCTGTCAGACTGCTTGGAATCTCACCCTTCTGGGTGGCTTCACTTTTCAGTAAGCTGAGTAAGGGATGGCCATTAACATTTAGGGTAAAAGTGTCAAGATTGTCTTTACTAGATAGTATTAATAAAATTCCCTACATATTTTCCTTTCTTTATTCATAGTGTTCTTGTATTTCATCCTATGATTATTAATTAATTATTAAGATCTAAACTACTGATTAGATCTGATTTATTCATAAAGCATCTGGTCTACCTGATAAAATAAATTAAAGTTTTCTTATATTTTGCAAATGTATTGTTATGACATGAGTTACTTTATGCCTTTCTTTATTCAAGAAGTAATTTAAAGTCTTAAATTTTGCATGAGGAAATTAACATTTCATATCCTAATTAGACAAGAATCCTGAATCATAACTTGATGGTAATTGTACTTAAACTAATTTGAACCAGATTTGACATGAGAGTGTTAAAAAAGATAATATGCTTATTTAGATTTCGCTTCTAGATATTTAACTGAATTGGTGTGGTCCAGTCTAGTCATCTGTGTCTTTTAAAAGATTTCTAAGGCTATTTGAAAGAGACTTTCCCGCATGGGTAGAGAAAAGCAAACTAAAGTTTATTCTGCACCATTTTCTGCCCTTGCTCTTGTCTCACTGGAAACCGAGACGGAATCATCATTCTCGATGTTTTGAGTAGAGGCTGTGGTTAGTCCAGAAAAGGGTAAGGTGTAATGGCTGCACAGAGCAGATGGGTCAGTCTGCCATTTGGATAAGTTATATGGTAATAAATACATTAAAAAGACAGGTGGGAATGAAAAAATAATTTATAATATTTCAAAGGTTCAGGGGTGGGGGTGGGGGACGAGCTGATACCAAGGGTTCAAGTGGAAAGAAAATTGTTTGATGACAACATATGCACAAATGTGCTTGACATAATGGATTTATATATGGATTGTGATAAGAACTGTTACAAGCACACAATAAATGCTTTTTTAACAAGAAAGAAGAGGAAAAAATTAGAAAAAACTAAAGACAGTTGGGAGAGAGGAAGAGTGCTTTGTTGGGGACAGTAGGCAGACACTTTTCTCTCTCACTATCCAGGACCTTTCAGAGCAGTTGGTAGCTGGGCACCAAGTAGTTCTTCTCTTAGGGACTGGAGACAGATGATCACGTGAGCCATTATTCTGTTGGACTAGTTATTTTCATACTTCTTTAATTTTTCTTCTATCAGTATCTTTCCTCTGGGCAGGGAAAGACCTAAGTTGCACTGTTGGACTTTTAGACATCAGTTGCTCTTCACCTAAGTAAGATGTAAAACATTGTCTTTGTAGGTGGTTGATAGACTATTAGACCATTTGACCTTGTTGTCCCCTGAGACTGTGATACTGACACTAGCCCCATGACACTTTCCATCATAATGTTTGGTTATGACAAGAACATTTTCATAATTTTACCCCCCCCCACACACACACACACACCAGCTCCACCACACCATGGATATATTTGCAGCATAGTAGAAACACTGTAGAACTGACCTCTTTTTGAGTGTGTGTGTGTGTGTGTGTGTGTGTGTTTGACATAAAGATACTTACAGGAGTAGAGACACGCCCTCCCCCCTCATTTAGCCTGCATGCATGTCTGTCTATTCAGGTATCCTCTCGCAGATTGTACCTCTATTAGTATTTGCTTCTGTTTCTCCTTCTTCTGTCTGGACTCATCCCGATGTCTTTCCCTTCTTGCTTCATCTTTTGTTGACCTCCTTTTCGCTGTCTATCTAATGCCCTCCCCTTTCCCCACGTTCATAGTCACTCACTCAAGTTTGCTCTCTCTTCCTCCTATTGTGGGTAACCATCCTGTCGTACTTTTGGCATACTAGTGGACGAGGTGTTTGCGACTCTAATTTCACTCAGCATAATAACCTTCAATTTCATCTGTGTTGGGAGGCATTTTGCAGAAGTCCTTATTTCTAAAGAATGTATGCTGAGTGGTGCTGGGTACCATTGTATTTCTATTTTTTCCACCTTTTGAGGAAGTGCCATACTGTTTACCATCACGGTTGCATCATTTTACATTTCCATCAATTGTATATCAAGGTTTTATAAAGTCCAGACCTCCTGAACCAGTTGAGATTAAAGTACTCCCTATTGCAGTCATCCTGACTTAGTCGCTAAACCTTAAGCTGAAGTTTTCTCTGAAGGGCCCCTTTCAGCTAAATACCAGATTGACTTAACCAGATCATCAGATTGTCAATATTCAAGCAAAGATGAGGAGACAAAGATTAGATACTGGATTGGACATATGCAACCGAAACAATTCATGAGTGGTGAAATGTAAAAAAATGTAACCAGTATCATTAAATAATCTGTGTAGAAATTGTTAAATGGGAACATGATATGCTTTGTAAAATTTCATATTAACCATGGCAACATATTTTTTAAAGAAAGGCAGAGACAATGTTAAGTTGAAATTCCTGCTTTGTTGAATAGACATTCGCACTCTGTATTTGATCTTAAAGGATAAAATTTGGGGATCCAGAAATGTAAGCAGATACTTGGATGAGTAGAAACAGAGTAGGAATCCAAGACTATCTGAATTTCTGCATAAACAGAATCTCCTAGCCAGTCTGGAAGTAAAAAAAACCTTTCCCTAGTGTTAAATGTTAAATACTTGTTTTATATCATTGATACACTTATTTTAAATATGAAGTTACTTCAATAATTTGTAGGATTTTGAGGAAGTGTAGGATTGGCCTCTTTAATTAATTGACCTTCTCTTTAAAGGGTATGAAATCATGCACAGACTATCAAACCCAAACCAGTTTCAAACTTTGCTTTTGCTGTGTTATAAGTGGCATATATATAGAAATATTAATATCAAAATATGGAAAACCTCATTCAGATAGAAATTATAAGAGTTTCTTTGGACTCTGTTTTAAGTCTTGTTTTTTGTTTTGTTTTGTTTTCTTTTTCATATTGGGCTGAAATCTGCCACCCTGTAACTTGCATCCATTGGTTCTAGTTCTGTTCTCTGGAGCAGCATAGAGTAAGTCTCTTCTATTTGTAGGCAGCTATCCTATCTCCCCAGTCACCTATTCTAGACAGTGACCCCCAGGCCTCCAATTCCATAAAGTAACACCTAGATCTTTAAGTTTCATGTTGACTTTCTTTGGACACCTTCTAGTTTATCAATGTTTTCTATAACGCAGTTAGAATATGGTAGCTTCAGATTTTATACTACTTCCCTATTTGCAAATCCAGCACTAAAGACTCCGTATGAGCTATAACCCCATGATTAAGATACTGTAGTTTATTAGGGCCACTTGAGCTTACATCAGGGTTTTTATTTTTCCTTATCAGCTATTTTTAACTGTTGGCTCATGAAAATTTGTGTTCAGCTAAAACCTTTCAGCTAAGTAGCTGTTGAAGCTCTCCTTTTTTTTCCCCCAAAGAATGCATTTCTTCTTAGTAATTGTTGAGTTTATTACTCAGAGAGCCTTGGAAATACAAATACACGATACATTCATATGCCAAAAGCTACTTTTTATCTGATACAGGCTCTCAATTTATAGGCTAAAAGGATTTTAGCTGTAAATTGGATTTCACTTTTTTGGGGAAATGCACCTTCCTTTTTGGAGATTTAAATGATTGTGTTTACAAAATATTTGTCTTGGGTCTCTTACAACATGTGCTACAGTGTTTTTAAGAAAAAAAATAGCATGTATAATAAAATGCTACCTATTAAGTTGAAAAATGTTTTCTAAGAGAATAATTATTTAATTGTTGCCCCTAGAGCAGCATTTCTCAACTTCGGCATTATTGACGTTCTTCAGGCAACAATTTATTGGGGAGGGGGGCGCTGTCCTGTTCATTGTAGGACATGTAATAGCATCTCTGGTCATTCCCCCAAATTAAGACCAAAAAAAAAAAAAAACTTGTCCAGACATGTTTGGTGTCCCATGGGGGACAAGAATATCCTCTAGTTGAGAGTCACTGCTCTAGAACAATAGATAATCATGCTGAGTAATGGTTGCTGCTGAAATCTTTTTCCTAAAGTGTTAAAATACAGTATTTTAAAACATGATTTCTCTGTAGATCTTTAAAAACTAGAAAAAGAACTATATATACAGGGAAAATAGTTTTATAATTTTCTTCTATCAGTCTTTTGTTCCTAATGCTTTTTATCCCAAGTTGTCATCCCTGCTTTATGATAGGATGATCAATGGACTGAAACATAATATGTATGAGATCAAGGAATGAAAATTTTAAAGCACTAGTAAATGTAGTCTTAAGTTTTTCAAATAGTTGCTCTTAACCTAGCCCATGGTTAGATTACTTGAAAATGTACTTTTAAAAACGTTAAATTGCTTGATTTTAAAATTAAGTTGTGTTTTGTTTATTTTTACACTCTACAATATAGCCAGCAACCAGCTTCGGGTGTAGCCTATTCTCATCCAACTACAGTTGCTAGCTACACTGTCCACCAGGCTCCAGTAGCTGCTCACACAGTTACTGCTGCCTATGCGCCAGCAGCCGCCACGGTTGCAGTTGCCAGGCCTGCTCCAGTAGCCGTTGCAGCTGCTGCAACAGCTGCTGCTTACGGAGGCTACCCCACTGCGCACACAGCAACTGACTATGGTTATACCCAGAGGCAGCAAGAAGCACCTCCCCCACCACCCCCAGCGACTACGCAAAATTACCAGGTAAGAAAATTCAGAGGACTTAACAATGATGACTTAAAGTGGACCTGATGTATGACATCATATCCAAGCCATGCTTCTCAAACTATAGGCTTCCAGAATATACGGCAAATGCTAGAGGAAAGCACATGTGCGTATTCCTTAGTAATTTGTGGGTATAGGCCAAGCTTGAAGATTCCTTGTATCAATATTTCATTTTAATAAGCAGCATGTATGCATGCCCAAACAAACACAGTTGACCATTCTTTAATACTCAAGGAGACTTCAGAGTTTGTGAAAAGATGGAATGACAAGATAAGGAATTTTTTCCTATGAATATTTGAAGCTCTTATCTATGTTTACTGTAATTTTTAAGTTTTACTCTAATTTCTAGTTAAATATTTAAATTTTACCTCAGGTTTTTGAAAAAAATTAAGACTTGGAGTTGACCCTTCTGTGTGGTGGTATTAAAGCTCTACTTGGAACACAACCATGTCTGCTATTTGGAGAGCTCTTAGCCTAATCTACAAAGAACAAATAAACTACCTATTTTTGCAAATTATCAAAGGGGGAAATTCTGTTATCTGTCCGTTCTTGTGCATTTCACCTTATTGCTGACAAATTGAGGATGCTCTCACTCATTTGCTTCTTGAAGGTCTAATTCTCTTGATAGTCATACGTTTAAGAACAAAGCTAGCTTTGCTACTTGTTTATTTCATAAAGTTTGGTTCTAATTCTTGTAAGTCATTTAATATTCGGTTCTTTAGTTCTCAGACTCGGTTGTCCTAGATAGGGCCTAGAGGGTTACTGTGAGTTGGAACCGACTTGAGGGCAGTAAGTCTGCAGGTTTCTGTGCTCAGCACGTCACCTTTGGGGTCTTGTCTCCTAGTCATAATGTCCTCTGTACTTCTCACCCTTCCTGACTTGGGGCAGCACTAGCATTACTGACTACTCATGAGCTTTTAAATTGTTATTGCCTTAGTCTTGTGAAATATGTGTTCCCTTTTTCCTAGGACTCCCTACCACTTCCTTCTTTTCGTCCTTCTACCTAGGAGAGCATCTACTCATCATTATGTAAATGGTCGTAATAAGAAAGAATAAAATAAGGCTGGAGGAATATCAAAGTTTAGAACAAACATATAGTCTTTTCTAGTACTGTAGAATCCTTGCAGAAAGTGTTATGAACGCCTTAGTAACATTTGCATTTTAAATGTTTGAATGAATTCTGTTGCAAAATTTAAAGGTGCTGCTTGAACTGGTGTTGATCTTGTTGGATTATAAAATCCAATTGAATCTTTAGTATTGGATTTGACTCTTGTGTCTATGTTAATATTTGGTGTGAGGGTTCCCCCCCATTAGACTTTAAATATAAAAGCTGTTTGTTTTCTCTGCCACTTCACTTATGGCAAGATTGTTTGTATCATTTCTTTCCTTTAGGACTCATACTCCTATGTAAGATCCACAGCCCCTGCTGTAGCTTATGACAGTAAGCAGTACTATCAACAGCCCACAGCGACTGCTGCTGCTGTAGCTGCCGCTGCACAGCCTCAACCTTCTGTTGCTGAAACCTATTATCAGACAGGTGAGTGTATTCACATACCCAGTTTTCACTGTAAACTACTAAAATACAAGTCTGGATTGTTTTATAATGGAGATACCTTTTTTTTATCTAAGAGAATTTTATGAGGTAATTGTGCTGTGGGTTTTTTTTTTTATCATTTTATTGAGGGCTTATACAGCTCTTATTGCAATGCACACATACATCTATTGTGTCGAGCACATTTTTTGTTTTGTTTTGTTTTGGGGCATCACTTCCTCTGGTGGTCGTGGGAGCTACCCAGTGCTGCTCCTGAGAGCTGCTGCTGGATTTGAACCGCCAAGGCTGCAGGCCGCAGTCCCGCACTCAACCACTTACGCCACTGGGGCTCAGCCCCGTGTCGAGCACATTTGTACATATGTTGCCATCATATTCAAAACATTTTCTTTCTACTTGAGCCCTTGGTATCAGCTCCTCATTTTTTCCCCTTCCTCCCCACCCTGAAGATAAGTTCATCTAAACTTACGTTTTTTCATCTAAACTTATATTTATGTCACTTTGAAGACATACTCTAACAGATTCTTTATCTTGCCATGGTGGAAAACTTTTGAGTCTCAAGGAGAGTTGACTGTGGAGGCAGTTCATCATGCTCTTCTTTTCTGAAAGCGTACTCCATTTTTAGTCTTCAGCATATAGTTCCTTTCCTACGGGGGTGTAAAGGGGAGGGGAGTCGTGTAGAGGAAGATTTATTGAGAAGTGGCCATAGTATTTTCTTTGTCAGAAGTGCTCAGAATATCCTGACATCTGGCCTTAAAGCTAATGGAAACCCTTTATGTACCCTTCTTTCCCTCCCCTCCCCCCACATTAACAATTAAATGCAACAAGATATTAGGAAGGGGCTTCAGAGGCTTGAAAAATTTCATTGTCTTTTCATTCCATTTGTCCACAAACTTTTTGAAGCACCTTTGTGCAATGGTCCAAATATAGAAATGTTTTGTTTGCAAAGAAAATCACATACATGGAGACAAAAGTTTCTGTTTTTTATTATTTCCATGATATATGAGAACATTTCAAAGAACGCTCTCTTGGGTTGGTCAACTTCTTCATTTTAAATATTTTTAAATTGCCAGAAGCGTATTGATAGAGGCTTAGATTAGAAAATGAAAGTAGTATCGACTTCTAATAGTGGCTCTCTTTCCTTCTCCCCCTTGCTAGCTTTTATACTGACAGAAGCAAGGGACTTTTTACTTCTCTTCATCTTTTTTTCCCCCTGTAGACTAATCCACAGGATCTGCTTCAGTTCTAAGACATTGAATTCTTTAATAGTAATTTTTAAATCTTTTGACTTAAAATTAAAATGACCTTGATTTTCTTATTCTTCTTTATTGTTATACTGTATTGAATATTGAACTTTTGCTAACTGCCAACCTTAGACTGTACATGAGAGCAATGAGCTGTTTCAGAGTCTGAAGGCAATGAAGATAAGTTTTAAGTTCCAATATTATGTGACTGTTAGTCATTAACAATTAGAGGGTTACTAGAGGGTTTCTTCTAATATCTCCAGCTCTGTTGTGTGAAGCAAATGTCATAATGCATATAGATGAACATTTTATAAACACTTAAGTACCGTTTATGTGCGGTTCTTTTGATTCAGTACAAAATATGTGTCCTCCTGATATTTGGACCTTTATCAGAAATTAGATTTGTATATTTTAGTGGTTATTCATAAGTGATTAATTTCCAATTTATTGATTGGTAATATGGCTCATAATATTCTTAAAAGTATGCCCACTACTCACTGATGTATTAGGTTCCAAAAGCTGGGTCGGTAATGTAAAAATTGGCATTGTGCACACACATTGTGCACCACGTAAGTTATATCTTTTGGGGGGGGGAATCACTGCCCTCTGGTGGTGGGAGTAGGAGGCCCAGCCTTTGCTCCTGTGGAGCCGCTGCTGGAATTAAACCTCCATCCCAGTGGGCCACAGTCCCGCGCACAACCACTATGCAACCAGGGCTCAGCCAACTAAATTTTTTAACTGTTTTTATAAATGTCAGCTAACAGGATAGTTGGCCAAAGAAGAGTAGATGTAAAATTTTGTTTTGAATGTGATCGAAGGTAGCAGAAACTTTAAGAGACTTAAAGGATAGCCATTTAAGAACTGCTGAACTCAGAGCTATTGGCATTTGAAGAATTAAATCAGTAGCATCCTCTGAGTTAGAATTAAATTTAAAGTCATTATAGATAAGTCCCTAAAATGCAGTGAATAGATTATGAACAAATTTCTTATGATTAAACTTTGAAAGTAATTGTGAATGGAGATAATGACTTTGAGGCTTTCCTCATTGCAGTACAACATTAAACATAAATCTCAGTGATTCACTAGCCTAGACACATACACCTTTTCCGAAAACTTATACCATTTGTAGGTAGGACTGGCATTTCAGTTATTTTCTGGATTTTGCCAAAAATGCCATTTTCAAGATAAGAGGAATGTATTTAAGAAGAGGTGGACAAGGGATGTCATTGCTGATGTCAGATGGATCTTGGCTCAAAGCAGAGACTACCAGAAAGATGCTCACTCGTGTTTGATTTTATGTAAATAGTGGACAGAATCAACTATGAGAACAATAGGATTTCCAGAATAATTGATTGTGCTTATGCAGAACTTATACACAGATCAAGAGGCAGTTGTGGAAACAAAACGAGGGGATACTGCACGGTTTAAAATCAGGAAAGGTGCATATCAAGGTTGTGTCCTTTCACCATCTTGTTCTATTTGTATGCTGAGCAAATCATCAGAGAAGCTGGATTATGGGAAGAAAACTGGCATCAGGAATGGAGGAAGGCTTATTAAAAGCCTGAGATATGCAGTTGACTCAGCCTTGATTGCTGGAAATCAGGAGGACTTGAAGCACTTTGCTGATGAAGATCAAGGTTTGCAACCTTCAGTATGGCTCACTGTGAAAAAGACCAAAATCCTCACATTTGGACCAATAATTAACATTACGACAGTGGAGAAAAGGTTGAAGTTGTCAAAGAGTTTGTCTTGCTTAGATCCATAATCAATGCTCATGGACACCACAGTCAAGAGGTCAAATGACCAGTTGCATTCGGTAGAGTGTTATTTTGAGGACCAAAAGACCTGTTCAAGTCACGGTATTTTCCATTGCCTCGTGTGCATGTGGCCATCGAATAAGGAAGACCGAAGAAGAGTTGATGCGTCTGACTTATAGTGCTGGAGAAGAGTGCTGAAAGTATCTCGGGACCAAAGGGGAAGGCTTCTTCTATTTACTTTGGACATATTGTCAGGAGAGGTTGGTTGCGAAGAAGGGCATCGTTCTTGGAGGGGCAGCACAAAAGAGGAAGACCCCCACGGAGAAGGATTGACATCGTGGCTGCGTGGATGGGCTCAGTCATAACAATTGTGAGGATGAGGCAGGGTCGTTCATTCTTCTGTTCTACAGAGGGTCACGCCCTGTGGGTTGAAACCAACTCCTTGGAACTGAACAACAGCATTCATGCTACGTGTCTAAAATAAGTAAATCTATTAAAAAATACTAAACCGAAAGAAAGAAAAGCTAGTAAATTAAATGAACTAATTTATTCATTTTGGTAATAAAAATGTTATTCCTTTTGCTAAAAAAGTTGTTGGCATAAAATTTACAGTTAGTAATGCTCACATCTATCGTTTTAGGTTTAATGATAATGGTTTAGTAACTATAGTGGCTTGTGCTTTTAATTATCTGGTGTCTCCTTTCCCATTTAGCCCCCAAAGCAGGCTATAGCCAAGGTGCAACCCAGTATACTCAAGCTCAACAAACTCGACAAGTGACAGCCATAAAACCAGCCACACCAAGTCCAGCTACCACTACTTTCTCCATTTATCCTGTTTCCTCCACCGTACAGCCAGTAGCAGCTGCGGCCACTGTGGTGCCATCCTATACCCAGAGTGCTACTTATAGTACCACAGCAGTTACTTATTCTGGTAAGCCTGATACCCATGTTCTTAAAAACGAGTGAAGAAATTACAGACACCAGAAGACTCTGTGGTGTGTGTGTGTGTGTGTGTGTGTGTAACTACTTTCTGATTGCAAGAATTAAACTAATCAGTAGGAGTTGATACAGATACAAAAGAGACCTAGTGGTATTAATGGATACACATTGGTTTGCTAACTCCCAGGTCAGCAGTTCCAAACCACCAACTACTCCACAGAAGAAAGGTGAAGCTTTCTCCTTTAAAGATTTGTAGTCTAGGGAACCCATAGGAGTAGTTCTGTAGGGTCCCAGTGAGTGGGAATCCACTCAGTGGCAATGAGAACATATGTAATGTACATACTGTGACAGGTATATCACGGTGCAATTTTCCAAATGAACATCAACACGTATAGTCAACACTCAGGGAATGCCACTGGCATTGTACATATTGCTATTTCAGCCCTTGGAGAGCTGCTTCTTCATATTTGTTCACAAGAATGAGTGAGCTTGAAAATACTCTTTAGCCTCTTCTAAAATGTCCCAAAGGATTAAGTATTAGAAATCAGAAGATCCAAAACATAACTATATCAATTCAAATGAGAGGGATTGGAGTGGAGACCCAAAGACCATCCTTAGAAAATTGGATATCCCCCCACAGAAGGGGTGTTTCAACCAAGGTGCAGTATAGTGCTGACGAAATAACATATCATTCATCTAGTTCCTGAATGCTTCCATCACCCACTACCATGACCCTGTTCTACCCTACAAATCTGATTAGACTGGTGAACATAAATTGGTACAGAAAAGAGCTCTTGGACGTATGAAATTCAGAACAGATAACCCCTCAGGAATAGTAGTGGTAGTAGCAATAGCATGATCAGGGAGGGAGAGAACCCATTACAAGATTGGATATGTAGCATTCCCCCCTCCACCCTGCCCAAGGAAATGAATAACAGACATGTGGGCAAGGGGAGAAAATGAACAATGTAACATAATAATAGCAATATATAATTGGTCAAGGATTCATGAGGGTGGGGGAGAGAGGGGAGTAGAAGAGCTTATACCAAGGGCTCAAGTAGAAAATGTTTTTGGAAATGATGATGGCCACCTATGTACAGCTATGCTTGATACAATTGATGTATGGAATTTATAAAAGCTAGTAGCTCCCACGGCCACCAGAGAGCTGTGATGCCCCCCCCCCCAAAAAAAGCTGTAAGAGCCCCCAATAAAATGATTAAAAAAAAAAAAAAGATCCATAAGATGATACTTACTTAATACACACATTTTGGTCGGACAGCTAACTTTATTAGCCTTACAAAATCATTTCTTCCTGGGGATGGGAAATTATGCTCACTAAAGTGATCATGTGTCTACTACTTTTGCTAAATTCCTACTGAGATTGTGCATAGTACAACAGTGATTTTTAGATATCATACTTTTGTAGACACTCAGCCTTGAGCTGCTGTACAGTTTATTGCTTTACTTGTCTTGGTCTATGAAGCATTTAAGCTGGTTTATGCAAGTTATACATACAGACATGCATGTGCACACAATAGTTTTTTGTAACTTGGGTTTCAGAGGCCTAGCAAATACTTTTTTTACTTCTGATATTTTTTTCATCTCTCGATCTACAACAAAGACTATGGTGGATACTAGGGTATCACTAAGGAGTGGAAGCTTTGGGTACATGGCTGGATTATAGGGTGTGTATCAAAAGAAAAGACTAGAAAAATCACAGTATTTGTAATTCTGCAGAAAAGTTCAGTCAGCAAACACCATGTCATACATATATGGCAGATGCCATCCTGTCAGTTCTAATTTAGAGCTACCCTTTGCATAGCAAATGAAGTGCCATATGGCCCTCTGCCATCCTCACAGTCATTGCTGTGTGTGAATCCATTTTGCAGCCACTGTGTCAGTTCATCTCATTGAGAGCCTTCCCCACTTTTTTGGTGACCCTCTACCAAACATGACATGCTCTTTTGTTAGGTACTAATCCCTCTTGGTGATATGTTCAAAGTATGAGCTATTAAGTCTGACCATCACTTTTTTTTAATTTTAATAATTTTACTGGGGGTTATTACAGCTCTTACAACAGGCATCCATTGTATCAAATACATTTGTACATATGTTGCCATCATCCTTTTCAAAACATTTTCTGCTTGAGTCCTTGGTATTAGCTCCTCTTTTCTTTATCCCTCCCCCACCATCTCACCCTCGTGAACCCTTGATAAATTATAAATTATTATTATTTTCATGTCTTACACTGTCTGCTCTCTCCCATTCTCATTGTTTTTAAATCATTTTCTTGAAGGCTCATACAGGTCTTACCAAAATACATTCATGCATCCATTGTGTCATGCACATTTGTACATTTGTTGCCATTGTACGTTTTCCTACTATCTGAGCCCTTAGTATCAGCTCATTTTTCCCCCTCCCTCCCTCACCCTTCATCCCTTAAGAGAAGAAAGAAAAGGAAGCCCACTGAGCCCATCCTCACTTCTAAGGAACATTCTGGTTGTGTTTTTTCCAAAACAGATTGTTCTTCTGGCAACCAACATAATTTAGAGGCACATTCTTTGATCATATTCTTTGTCCAATTTTCATTTACATTTGTGACAATTGAAAATAACTTGATCTGAGTCAGGACACCTTGTCATCAAGGTGACATTTTTGTTCTTGAAAACTTGAAAGAGGTTTTCTTGCAGCACATTTGCCCAACACAATACATTGTTTGATAATTCTCAACTCTTGTCTCACTGAGTATTGATTGTAGATGTAAGTAAAATTAAGTTTTGATTATTTTTGTATTATCACTTGAGCTGTATCAGTTATTAATGTTTTGTCACATATACTTTATCTCTTTGTTCTCTATAAAACCAGATCTTCAAATGATGTAGCATTGTAGTTTATAAGTTGCGTATTGTATGAGACTTTGCTGAGTTCTTTAACTTGTATTTCCTAAGAATAAGGACATTCTTTTGCATATCCATAATGCCAATATTATTAAAAGAATTTGAGCATATCACTTGTAAATTTCAATAATTGTCTATAGTTTGATTTCCTTTATACAACTAGAATTTTTACATATTTGGGCCTAATTTTTTCATAAAAATTGTTATATCTTCTTTCCTGGCTAATTCCAGTGTCAGCAGTTTCCTTTAATTCTGATTCCCTGTGCATCTTAACTCTCCATTTCAACTTAATGCTTTCTTCCCTTTGTATGGAGATGTAAGTAGTGTGGTGGTGCTGCTAGTGTGTGTTGTACTGGTAACTGAAAGATCAGCAGTTCAAACCCACCAGCTGCTCTGTGGGGAAAAGCTACGGCTATCTGCTTCTATAGTAGGGCTGCTCTAAGTCACTGTGGGCTTGCTGGCCATGGTGTGCAGATACATGAGGGATTTTGACAAGCTTGTGGGAGATGGTCATTTTCTTTCAGTTCCATTTTTCCTTGGACATGTTAAGCCCCCACATATATTGGAGTCAATAGGTAAGAAGTCTTTGTAGGAAAAGCATTCTACATTCGAGAAACCAAAGTTCACTTCTCTTTTGGTTCTTTGCCATATCAGCAACCTCCATATAGGAACCTCTTTTGAACATTACACAAAATTTTACCCCCATCCATTAACATTTAAGGGAAAAGAGACTTCAGAGATTCTGGATCTTAGTTTAGGAGGCATAATACTTCAATTTTGAGGTGAGCTTTTAAATTGGCAACTATCAGACTTAAAATGTGGCCAGTGTAGAATGTGTATCACTTAATCAACAACATGCCATTTCATGTATCATGTCAATAACTAGCATCGAGTTCTTGTTTGCTATCAGCCTTGGGTGGTAGACAGGAATAGAACCCATACGTGCTTAAGCAGAAAAAATAGTGTTTTTGCACCTACCGGGAGAAAATTAAGAGCTAAAGTATTTGGTTTCTAATTTCTCAGTCCTCACCGGCTGCCTTAGGTTCCCTGCTAAGCCTTACTCCACCTACTTGCTCACAGTGCTTCTGTAGGCTTCTCAGTTCTTTCAGCTACACAGCCAAGTCGGTCATTGGGGCTTAAAATCTTGGTTTCCCTTTTTCTCCTTCTTAGCCACCAAGCCTGTTCAACCTTACCTCAGTGTGCTCTTTGTTTTCTTTCCCTTACTAGTATACTAGTATCCTAGTCCACACTTTCCTCACATTCACCACTTCCCAAACTGTGTTCAGAGGAACCGAGCTTGAGGAAATATTAAGAGGTTCTGGCACAGTACTACATTCCTTCTGTTGAGATTTAATCTGTTTTAAGGCAGGGACCAGATTTTAAGTTTTCTTTATATCTTTATTATACTTGGCATTGTGGTCTGAGTACTTGACTTGTCCTAATTGACTTAAGTAGAAAGAGAAGACAAGATATTCCTAAGGTTATTTGAGAGACATGTAATTTATTGTACATATGTAGACCTACTTTAGTTAGCGGGACTTCATAAATTTAAATTTGTAACTTTTTATCTTGACTTTTGTTCTTATGGACTTGTTTGATTTTCTTTGTAAGGTACATCTTATTCAGGTTATGAAGCAGCAGTATATTCAGCTGCATCCTCCTACTATCAACAGCAACAGCAGCAACAGAAGCAGGCGGCGGCAGCAGCGGCGGCGGCAGCAGCAACAGCTGCCTGGACGGGGACCACCTTTACTAAAAAAGCACCATTCCAAAACAAACAACTAAAACCCAAACAGCCTCCTAAACCACCCCAGATTCACTATTGTGATGTTTGTAAGATCAGCTGTGCTGGACCACAGGTACCGAAGCTGTATGGTTAGCCTGCATCTTCAGGGGTTATGGATAGATAAGAGTGACTGACAGTGTAAATCTTGGGTTTATAAATTGCTTATAAAAAATTGATAGTTGGGCCAAGCCCTGGTGGCGTAAGTGGTTGAGTGCGGAACTGCAGGCCACGGGCTTAACGGTTCAAATCCAGCGGCGGCTCTTAGGAGTGGCACTGGGTAGCACTCACGACCACCAGAGGCAGTGATGCCCACAAAAAAAATAATTAATTAATTAATTTTAAAAAATTGATAGTTAAAAGTAGTATTCTTAGTGGGGGGGAGACCAGATTTCAACTCTAGTCGTTTTCATTAGTATCTTAGCCTTACCACACCCATGCATTCATTTTTATTTACCAGATTAGGTCTATGTACTCTACGTACTAAAATTTGAAGTTATTTTTAATTACTATCATTCCCTGAGTTACACCAAATTGGAGAACATTTTAATACTGTGTTGCTAGTTGCAACAGAGCATCTTCCACAATTCAAAGTAGTAAGAAATAGTTTGACTGCCATTAATGGTGCTGTGGGGATGCAGCTAGGGACTGTTTTCAGGAATCCAGAATAAACATGAAAAGGAAGCAAGGGTCTTGGTATTTGAGTACTGTGTTAAATTTTGAAATGATGATAGTTGAGGATTAGACTGAAGCGCTTACTAGAATATGTTAGTATCCTCATGAAAGTATAGAACAGCAGCAGGTGGAAAGAATATATGTGTGCTTTCCCAGGGAATCTGAAGCCACACGTACAACCTGGCCAGACGTGCTGCCCTAAATCAAAGGCAATGCAGTCAGGGGTTGAAGAGCCAAGGTTCTAGTTCTGACTCACTGTGTGACCCTAGACAAGTCATAAGCCTCCACTTCTTTGGTTTGTGTTTCTTCTGTTGTAATGCGTTGTCCTCAATATATACCATATATGTTGAAATAGAAGCTGACCCGAATATCAGCCTAGGGCTCTACTTTCACCACAACAACTACATGAAAAATACTGAGAAAGTCCACTTTATACACTAGTATATGTGGTAAGCCTTAAAGTGCTTCATGGAGCTGCTTCAGGCCACTGCAGATAGATAAATGAGAAGAGAAATCAGGTGGCTGAACCTTGGTGCTTCCCTCTTGGTTTAAAAACAGAGCAACTCTTATTACTGGTTTGTGAGGTTTCATTTGAAGAAAAAGTTCTACTTCAAAATTAGGAAATTGTGACTTTAGGTGATCTTCCAAGATCCCATCCACCTCTGAAGTTCTACAATGTAGAATTTTATGTTTAATTTGCATGTCTTATGAGTCATAATATTTTTTTCTTAAATAAAATAGAAAAAAAAAAGACTAGTCCCACTCAGAAAAATGAAATAAACCAAAGCACTACACAGCCGTTCTTGGCAAACTCCCCTCATTTCAGGAAACTGCCTTCTTCAGTCATCTGCAATCAACAATTTTTAATGTGATTTTTCCTGTGTTGGCTGGTATTGTTATAATAATGGATTTTCCCTAGAAATATGCAGTGCAATTTTGACTCATAGACTTTTTCCCAGGCGTAGATGCTACTGTGAGCTGTATGTGAAAATACATTGAGTTAGAAAAGCCAGTCATATTTAAAAGTCATGTTTCCATATTGTCGAGCTGTTGGTCTTGTTTCTTGCTCATGGTATAGATATTTCCCATTACCCCATCTTAGCACTTTTTTTTTTTGTTAACACTTCTTAATTCTGTAATTAAGTGGTTTGATTTCTTTGTGGAATAACCACTTTTGCTTATATGTATTTATTTAATTTTGCTTTATTCGTCCAATATATTTAAGCAGTAAAATATGAAAATTTTAAACTTAAAAGCAGCTAACTTACATCATGACTCTATTAGAAGATGTTTTTGTCCAGCAGCTTTTTAAATATTTCATTTTTCAAATACAAAGGAGACAACAGCATCAGGGCTTAAATTCTGAACACTGGTTTGCAGAAGTCTGTGGGTGACTGTGGAAACCCAAGATCCTTTTGCAGGGTCCCCACATTGATTAAATCTCTTGTGATCCCCTCTGGCCACAGTCCAGTGAGATGAATAGCCTTGCTGTGAGCAGAGAGTATTGTCAAGTCAATTTACAGCCTTGGTAGATTAAAATATAACATCTTACCATTTGACCTTCCTTTTGACCCATTTTTAAATTGTTTCCATTTTTAATACTTTCCACTCCTTAATTGAGATTTTTGACTTTGTTATTATTGGGGTTTTTTTTTTAATATATTTTTCCAGGAAATCCAGAATAGATCTATCTAGAGAGGAAGTGACTGGGTTAAAGAAACCTTAGGGCATGGCAGATGAGGCTAGTTAGTGGATAGCAAGGGGGAGGGATGGGGAGGTAGCAACAAGTATGAGAAGAAAATGTTAGGAAATTGGCATGGTCAACTCTTCATAGAGTTGAGTGATTAAATTGTCTGATGAGTGATGAATAAGCCAATAAAACAACTTGAAAAGGGTGGACAGGGGCTTATAATGGAGCTAGGACCAGTTGTTTCAGTGGAACTCTGCTGTAATATAGTATCACCAGTAATTGTTTGGATTTGGAAAGGTTTTTTTCAGTTAAGCCTTAAGTGTCAATATATAAGCTTGTTTTGATTATATTTTTTTCTATTAGATAATACAAATAAAAAGTAAATATTGCTTAGTACTCATTTTTAAATGGATATGAAGAATTTGAGGATTAAATACTTTTAAATGAAGTGGGAAATGAAGCACTTGTCCTTTTTGTTTCAAACAGACATATAAAGAACATTTAGAAGGACAGAAACATAAAAAAAAAGAAGCTGCATTGAAAGCCTCACAAAATACCAGCAGCAGCAGCAACTCTACTCGTGGGACTCAAAATCAGTTACGTTGTGAGCTCTGCGATGTGTCTTGTACCGGAGCAGATGCATATGCTGCCCACATCCGTGGTGCTAAGCATCAGAAAGTAGGTGGTTTTTCCCTGAGAGCCTGATGTCATACTTTTTCTTTTAAGCCTTTCCAGTGTGGGTGTCAGTAAAGGTGGCTTCATATTTTACAAACTATGACTGCATTATATGCAGAATACATACATAATGGCAACAAGGCTAAAAGAGAGGAGAATTATTAATCTTTACATTGCACTTGTGGCTCACCCTTTCAGATAATATGAATTATCTTTTACCCTGCTTAAATGTATGTCAAAGCCAGAAAATTTGGTCTCTCTTTGTCTGGAACAAATCAGGAATAGGAGTAGCATATGGACTGTGGTGCAACGCCTCTCTAAACAACTACCTTGTACACATGATCTATATAGGTCTGTATCTAGGGGATCAAATTGACAACTTGAAAGATTAGATATTTCGTAACTTGTAGAGTTTATGTTAATGAGAAAACAATTCAGAAAAGGAATTTGAGAATGTTTGTACACAAAGAATATGAGGGAAAGTCAAAAAGTATTGACTACAAAATCATAGTAACTTTTATTTTGGAAAACTATCAAAATGTGAAGCCATTGGTGTTTGACATACCCTCCATCTAAGTTTAGACTCTTCTGATGGAAGTGTTTCCCTATCTAAGCCTTCCCTGAAGAGTTCTGTACTCGTCAGTTACACCTGATCAAAACCAGTTTTGGCCTTCTCTACCACCACTGCCTTGGACCCTATGAGCTGCTAAGAGCCAGGGCTACAGTTTCAGAACCACCAGTTAACACGCAGCAGAAACACAAGGTTTTCTGCTCCCATAAAGAGCCGCAGTCTTGTTATGCCCTATTCGATAGAGCTGCTGTGAATCAGAATCAACTCAATGGCAATGAGTTGTGGAGGCTTTCTTTAATCAAACTGCTTTATAAAGATTCCAAGGCTGCAAATCTTTATGGAAGAAGATCACTTCGGGCTGAGCCCTGGTGGCATAGTGGTTGTATACGGAACTGCGGCCCACTGGGTTAGCGGTTCAAATCTAGCAACAGCTCTCCCGGAGCAAGGCTGGGCCTCCCACTCCCACCAGAAAGCAGTGATGTTCCCCACAAAAAAAGGAAAAGATGATTACTTCATCTTCTACCTAGGACAGCAGTTCTCAACCTGTGAGTCACAGCCTCTTTGGGGCTTGGATGACCCTTTCACAGGTTGCCTGATTCATAACAGTAACAAAATTAAAGTTGCAAAGTAGTAAAAGAAGGTTAAGAACCACTGGCCTAGGAAGAACAAGTGGGTTCCAGCTGCCTGCATGGTTATTGGTTAGCATCCCAACACTTCCTTCACTATCCTGCCACGGACTCCTTGGCATCCTCAAATTGTGCTCTTTTACGTGCTCTCTTTAGTTTAGGGAACAAATAGAATTCTGAAAGGACAACATCAATACTGCAGGGTGAATATGGGGTAAGGTTTATCAGTGATGCTTTTTCAGGCTAGCTCTTCAGACTTCTGATGCGTGATCAGGTTTGCTGTTAGTGATGGAGGAAAAGCACACTTCTAGAACTTTTTCTCACCGGTGCAGTTTGCATATTTTCTTAAAATTTCATTTTAGTTAACACCTGTGGTCATCCTATATATCCTTTGAAGACATCTATCCGTAAGCTTCATTGGGAGTCCCCCAAAATAGTCAGCCATAATCTTCTGAACTTAGCTCTCTCCACGCTAGGTGTAACTGGCCCAGCAGTTTGCCTTAGCAGCCACTATTTTTATTTGACTTTGATTTGATCATTTTAAAACAAATTGGAACAATTGTTTTTCTGAGAGAATGTTTGTGGTTATTCCCTGACCACAGAGACATTTTGGTTTAGAATACTCATGCTGGTATAAATTGGAACCTAGTTCCAATACTTAGCCTTGGATCACTTAATGACACGTATAGAGACTGTTGGATAGGTATGTGTCACTCATATTCTCAACAAAAATTTTTTTTTTTTGCATCACTGCTCTGGTGGGAGTAGGAAGCCCAGCCTTGCTCCTGGAGAGCTGCTGCTGGATTTGAACCATCAACCTGTGGGCCACAGCCCCGCACACAACCACTGCGCCACCAGGGCTCAGCCAAAATACATTTTTTAAATGCTTTATAATAAATAATTGCTTATATACAAATGTGTATGTTTATTTCACACCAATTTATGTGATCTTTCTCTGGTGATAGATGGAATGTATATACATATGTACTTCAGAAAAATACTGTGAAAATCATTTTGTTGATAAAATTATTTAACCAATATTAAGAAAAATACCATTTTGCTTTTCATTTCATAATAGATTATTGGGGAGGCGGACTCCCCAAATCTGGACTATGGGCTTTCTGACAAGTGAATGTGCTTTTGTCTTGTAGGTGGTTAAATTACACACAAAACTTGGTAAACCCATTCCTTCAACAGAACCAAACGTTGTTAGCCAAGCTACTTCTTCAACAGCTATATCTGCTTCAAAACCAGCTGCTTCTCCTTCAAACCTTGCAGCAAGCAATTGTACTGTGAATACTTCAGCAATTGCAGCTTCTTCAGTGAAAGGTTTAACAAGTACGGGGAGCTCATCTCTGAACATCACAGCCAACACTAAAGTGTCCACACTGCCTACAAATATGGCTGCCAAGAAAACATCTACACCCAAAATAAACTTTGTTGGCAAGTACTGGAAATCCTCTTAAGTTCCTTCAAAGTAGCGTCCTCTTCAAAGTGTGTCACATGCTCCTCCACTCTAGGACTAGCCTTCAGTTTATATTCTGGAGGGGACAGGACCTTGTTTCATCCCTATAGCTTTTCTGAATTTTCCCCCTTGAATTTTCAATCTTTGTACATGGTTTCTCCCTTCCTTTAGTCTTGCACGCACACCCCACCCTGCCCTGTCCATGTTATTTCCTTGTGCTCCCAACCTAGTTCTTTGTGTACTTTTTATCCAATTCTCAAGTCTGTTGTAGTGTTTTCATGCTGTTCTCAAACTGCTTTCAGCCGTCACTTAACAGCCTCTAGTTGCCAAATTCAGTGGCTTGTTTTCATTTTGATTTTGGTGAGCTCTGGCATTTGACACGGATGACTACTATACCTTCAAAGCTTAAGCTACTCATTTCTGTCTGTTCATTACCTTTTTGTCTTTTTAGTGAGTATTTTTATTGTCCAGTAGATGGCACAGAAAGAAATGCACTGTGCCATCAAGTCAGTGCTGATTCACAGCAACCCTCTGTGCGTTTCAAAGAGTGTGCTTGCTTATGGGGATAAAAAAGCAGTCTTTCTCCCTTGAGGTTTCCGGTGGTGGTCCTAAAATTGTGACATTAGCTCCCATATCAATCAGCTCACCTAGGATTTATGGGCAGCATTGTCCATTCCCATGTGTGCCGAGGACTTTTAAATCTTTTGAACAAACTCAGACTTCTTCATAGGCATCAGGACTCTGTGTTTAGCCTCATGACTCATGAGGTCCTGCCCTGAGTGCCCCACATCAACTCATTATCATTAAATTGTCATGATATAATCTACGAAATTGCTGCTTTTTTACTGGCAGGTGTTTTTTAAAGACTTTGACAAGATTATGGAGACTATCCTGAAAGAAAGAGCAGAGAACAGATGCAGTGAGACCCCATCTCTAAAGAAAAGCTCCTTGAAGGTCTACAAATATTATAGTGAAGACATGCTTTAGAAAATACAGTAGTGCAAAAAACAAAGTGACAATGTAAATTAGATGAGGCAATAAGATTGAAATAGCACTAAAAAAGCAGCAGTTTGCTAAAAATTATCTCTGTCCCTTTAGCTCTTAATTATGTCATATTTAAGGCCCTTTACAATCTGAAATGTTGGTACAATCTCCCTTTCTAAATTCATCTCTTGCCCTGCTCACCTAAATACTAATAGTTACTGACTCTGTCCTGCATTTACCAGTCTTTCTTCTTTCCAGGTGTGTCTTTGTGTACGTCCTATTTTTATTTAGTGTATTATTCTCTTATTTCAACTTAACCAGTGCATACTCATTTCCTTCAAAGCTCAACTGAAGTATCTTCTTTGGCGAATCCTTTGCAAACTGAATTGTTAAAAGATGGTAGTTCTTCCTTGTTCAACCCCACCACACTCCATCATGTTTATGGCAGCATTGAGCACATTAACATAATTATTTTTATCCTTGCCTAAGTTGTGGGCACCTCAGGGCAGCCACAGTGTTTTGTTGTATTGTCAGTACTTAGCTCAATGGCCAGAGTGAAGTAGAATCTTAATGTTTTTGAAAGCAATTTAGGGCTGAGCCCCGGTGGCTTAAGTGGCTGAATGCGGGACTGTGGCCCATGGGCTTGGCAGTTCAAATCCAGCGGTGGCTCTCAGGAACAGTGCTGGGTAGCTCCCACGACCACCAGAGGCAGTGATGCCAAAAAAAAAAAAAAAACAAAAAAAAACTTTAGAGCAGAAGATTCATGATTAGTCTGCGGTTGTGTTAAACAGCTACTTAAAGTATAATTAAGGATTAAAATCTATGATTTTGTTTCTTCGATTTTTAAGGTCATTCACATTCTCTTCAAACCACAATAGAGCATCTTTGTATATAAAGTGTAAATTACAGGGCTAATTTCATTAGATAATACGTTGAAGGAAATAAGCAGCACCAAAGTCTGAATTTTTTCTATTTCCATCCATTTTTTAAAAATTTTAATTTTTTCTATTTTCATCCTTAATGGAAAACTTGATCAAAGTTTTTTTGTTGTTAAAAGAATTCAATGAAAATTAGTCATTGAACTTCATACAAAAAAAATAAATGATGCTCATTTGGTTAGTTAGGCAAGGAACTAGGAAAATAAACATTAATTAGATTGCATTCTTACCCTGTCAGGTACTTGAGCTCGAAGGTGAGGTCGAAGGGAGGCTAAGAGAGAGATTGGAGGTTGAGAGGTGAAAAGTGGAAAAGTCAGAAATTTATTTCATTAAGAGGGAAAAAAAAATAAATGGTGTATGTGACCTTCACAGTTGTTATATCAAGCAGGTATTTGAGCATTGGTAGAAAGACAGGCTTTATGTTGTTTTTATTGTACCAAGTTTAGAATTTATAAAAAATGAAATGTAAAATTACTGTACTATTTTAAACTTTTCTAGGTGGTAATAAACTGCAGTCAACAGGAAATAAGACAGAAGACCTAAAAGGAACTGAATGTGTTAAAAGTAGTCCTGTCACTTCTGTACAGATGCCAGAAGTAAAGCCAGACACTGTGTCAGAAACAGTCACAGCTGCATCTCTGGCTGCTCTGCAGAGCGATGTGCAGCCAGTGGGCCATGACTATGTGGAGGAGGTATGAGCTCTAGCACCAATACTGTGACTGAGGCAGAGGAGATGGGTTTTATTGTGTATGCTTACAAATATGCCTGAGACATAGAATTAAGTGATAAGTATGTTTTATATTACTACAAATACTGAAAAAGGTCTTTTTAAAGAGCTTTAAAATGTATATTTTTTCGGCTCACCTGTCACCACTTAATTCACAGCTCACCACAGGCCAGCTGTTCATACCCACTAAGACTCTCTCTGGGGCTGAAAGATGAGACTGCTTACTCCCATAAAAATCCACAGCCTCGGGGGGGAAAAAAGGAGCCTTTCTACTTTGTCCTATGGGGTTACTGAGTTGGAATCAACTTCATGACAGTGGGCTGTGATTGACTTCACAGTTTTTTGTTGTTGTCTTTTCCCTTTCTCTGCTGTCATTATGTAAAGTAACTTTCCATTTACTTGGTAGCCATTCTCGTGATGAATTTATTCTAAACACAATCCTGGCCACAAATGAAAAAAGGTTTTGAGCAGCCAAAATGTTGACTGAAAGAGTTAGTGGTTCTCATTTTGAACACTTGTAGTTGTGTGCAAAATCACTGACCCTGTCCTGCAGTGTAGCACTATTACTTACTAGATTTTTGATGGATATTTTTAATTCTTTCTTTCATTCATAAGCGTTGCCTATTATATTTTTGAAATTATACATGTTGCATTCATCTTTTTTTATTCTTAATTTACAGTTTTTCATTGAGGGTTAGTGGTTGAAATTTTCTATCATAATATTTCTACTCCAACCCCTTAAAATTGGTTTTTTTCCATTTCAAGGTACGAAATGATGAAGGCAAAGTAATTAGGTTCCATTGCAAATTATGCGAGTGCAGCTTTAATGATCCGAATGCTAAGGAGATGCACTTAAAAGGACGAAGACACCGACTTCAATATAAAGTTAGTAGGTTTTCAACTATTATCTGCTGAGTTTCCAACTCAAAGCATTCTAGATGTTAAGAAAGTATGTAAATATTACTCTTACAATTATAATTGATTTTAATGTCTTTAATATTATTTCCTGACCTAAATGTTGGTTTTTATTAGTTAGTTATATTTTAGGAAGAAAAATATTCTTACTATTTTCAGTGTGAGCAAATAAAACTAATAATGCTTACATTGAGTAAGCATATAAAAGTAGCTTCCTGCTCCTCACAGCAGGATCCCAAGGAAGGGCTGAATCAAGCAGCGTGCAGTGTAGCTCCCATGAAGCACACACTATTCCTCCCCTCGCCTTCTGCTCTCATCAGCCCGTCCCAGCTTCAGTTCTGGCCACACTGGAGCATGTACACTGACTGCTACAGATAGCACAGCTGGCAAGACTCAAGCATGTAGACTGTGCAGATAATTGCTCGTGACACATGGAATCCAAGTCAAATAAATAGAATAGAAATGAGAGTAGTGGTGCAAGAAAGAGTAGGGAGGGAAGGGGAGCGGAGGAAGGGGAAACTGATTGCAGTGATTGACACACAATTTTCCCCACACCTGGGGGGCGGGGGATGAACAACAGAAACATGGGTGAAGGGAAACAGTAGTCGGTATAAAATGGGAACACAATTTATAATTTGTCAAGGGATCACAAGAGTAGAAAGGGAGCAAGGAAAAAAAAGTAGCTACTTGGCAGTGGTGTTTTTGAAAGACCTGCCACGTCTCTGCTCATCTTGGTAGAGAATCTTCACTAAAATTTATAATGAGCTGGGCTGAGCCCCGATGGCGTAGTGGTTGTGCGCGGGACTGCGGCCCACTGGGATGGAGGTTCGATTCCAGCTCCACGAGCAAAGGCTGGGCCTCTACTCCCACCACCTGAGGGCAGTGATGCCCCCCCCGCCCCCCCAAAAAAAATTTTTTTTAAATGAACTGATCAAGCTAGACCACCCTGGCATTTATCTTAAACATTTGAGCTTTTTTTTTTTTTTTGGGGGGGGGGGGGGGAAATCACTGCCCTCTGGTGGGCGTGGGAGTTACCCAGTCTTGCTCCTGGAGAGCTGCTGCTGGATTTGAACCGCCGCCAAGCCTGTGGGCTGCAGTCCCGCCCTTAACCACTAGGCCACCAGGGCTCAGCCCCAAACATTAGAACCTTTCACTGAAAACATTTCCATTGTTAAGTCAAATCTAAGTATTATATGTAAAGCTTTTGATTATGTAGAGTACAACACTTTTCTAAATGTACAGAAACTTAAAATATAAATAAGGTTGTTAAAAAGCAGTACTACTGGACTGAGCCC